>MU679720.1:1848-23814 GCA_026770625.1 Nicotiana glauca | reverse complement strand
CTAATTATTTTATTTTTTAGTATTATTATATGTGAACCCTTTAATTTTTACTTTTAGCTTTAACAAAGCTTTAGAGATTCAAGCTTGGTCCAGGTCATGCAAGTTGAGCTTTGGCCCAATACGGCTTAACTCCTATCTACATAGAATGAAAAAATATTTTTTGGGCTGGGCATATGTATGTGAGTATTTCAGTAAAAATGTGCATGACTAATTGGGCCGTTATATTTAGGTCCAGAATTCAAATTCGAACTAAAACCATTTTTATACTTAATCATGGAACAAAACGAATTTAATAGAACAACACACTGCAAATCGTTTCAATTCAATCAATTACTACCATTATTCTACTATTAGTCACTCAAAATTGTATAAGGATCAACTACAAATTTAGAATCCTACTTGGCTAAACTGAGATTTTATCTCTGATTATTTATACTTTTATACTGCCGAAACTCCAAGACAATTCGATACTGCTGCACGATACTATTTAATTACTAATTAACAGTGAAAATAACATCTACAAGTATTATGAGTTTATGAAAGCAACCAATAAGACATTAACCAACACTGTCATGTACTTATCTTGCTAACCTAATTTGAAATCAACCTTTTATATGAATTTGGCGAATAGTAGTATACGCAGTCCAGTTCAGTTTATTTATACGATCCTATGAATGTAATAACAATTTAAAGTAACAACATCATCAAATTAATACTCAAACGCGTCAATTGACATTTGAAATTAAACTGAATTTTAGGCCTTTAACATCACAAATTTATACTGCAACTCATAGCCCTCAATGACAAAGCTGTGTACCTGAATATAGAACAACGAAGAAAGTAAGGATCAGCTTCAGTTATACAGCAACGGCAACAGGATAGAAAAATACAGTCACAGCCTCAAAATACCCCAGATCAAACCACAACATGAGATTTTAACCAGAAAAAATAACTCGACCAGTCCAGTACAATTTCACAGAGTTTTGAATACTAAAATCGAAGAAGATCAATGCACAGCCTTCAAGTTTAACTAAATGATCAATGAAACAGTGATGTTTTGGGATTTTCTACTAATTTCTAATGTTTTTGAGTTTTTGGAAGCTATGAATTTCGAATTTGGGCAGAGATTGTTTTAGGGAGAAATTTTCAGATTCTGAAACTTCTGAAACAAGGCATACCAATGCCTATTTATAGATGTAAATCTGGAGGAAAACTCAAATTTGAGTATTTGTACATTAGTCCCTCTTTTATTTCCATTCTACCCTTTATTTTTAACTTGTAATACAATTAGATACACTTATTTATTAAGAACCATACTAATACCCCAATCTAGAATATTCTATTCTATTGTAATTCCTTATTTACCCTCACTTCACTTTAAAAATTACTAAACTACCGCCCCTATTACCCCTGAAATTGCATCATTACTACTATTAAATCATTTTCTATACCAAAAATACCCTCCCTTTTATTAATTACTGCTAAACCCTGCCCCCTTGATTGCCGGATTTTAACCATTAACTATCCAATTCTATAATCCTATTTATCAAAATTAGTACTGATATCAGAAATGAACAATTAAAATCATACTGCCAATGAACATAACAAACCAAAAAAAAATCTAATTAACTACTGATTATCTAACTATTTAGCTAACTAAAAGTAATCAAAACAAATAACTCATCTGAATTACGATTATCTAACAGTGTTAACAGAAATTTAACAATACTATTTTTTTAAAGCAGAAATTAAAGAAACCCTAATAAAACTAATAACAAAATGTTGACAGAAATCAAGAAAACAAACAAATGCAGAATAAAAGAAAATTAAAATAGCAATAGAGAAGAAGATTAAAGAACTTATCTAGGGTAATTTTTTGTTTTAATCAGACTTCTAATCCTTATTCCAACCACGCCTGAGCCAAATCTTGTTTGAATCCTTTGGGATTTATGATCCGTAACATCCCAAACGATGTGTTTTCCAAAAGAAAACACCTATTTGGGGTGTTACGGTCATGAATCCCCAGAGATTGGACCGGGGTTCTTGATCAGAGAATCTTGAATTTAATATTTGAGGCATTCTGGTGATATTTGAGGACTATGGTTTGGATATTTGGGATAAGAAGGTGAAGGCGAGTCTACGGTGTAAATTTGGGGTGATTTGGGGTAGGTGTTGTTTGCCGGAGGTAGGGTTCCGGCGAGACAAAATTGGATATTCGACAAGATGGAGCGATATTCGAAGGAAACCAAGTAGAGGGGTGGAAAGAGGAGTTCATGGCATTCATATGGTGTAATTTTGGTGAGGTTTGGTGTAAGGGGTGTTTCCCGCCGGCGAGGGTTCCGACGGGGTTAGCGGTGGAACAGGGGCGGCTAGGGAAAGGAGGAAGACGAAGTGAATGAACATTGAGAAAATGAATTAGGATTAATGTATTTTATTTAATTTGGTGTATTAAATGATGGCCCTTGGATGAAATGATTTGAACGGCTCAGATTAATTAACACCTACACGGTGTCGTTTTATTTTAATGAGAGATCAAGCTGATGGCCGTTGGATTAAGGGCAATCAATGGCTGAGATCACAGGACGCTAAACGGCGTCGTTTTATCTGAAGGGAGGGCAGGCCGGGTTTGGGATAATTGGGCCATGGACTGGGGCGTGTGGCTTGGCCTGGGCATATTTTGTTTGGATTTGGGTATTTGGCCCAATTTTAACAGATTTTCTTTATCTTTGCTTTTCTTGAATTTTACTCTTTTTGTATTTTATTTTCATTTCATTTTTTATTTATTATTTTTTTTTGTATTTTTCAGCTTATATATTTATTTAAATTTGTTTTCTGATTTTATAAAATTGAGAAATTAAACTAACAATTAAACTAATTAAAGCCTAAAATCATTTAATAACTATTTTGTAACAATTTTCAACAAAAATGCTAAATGAATTATTTTTATGATTTTCTTTAAATTATTCTAAAATAAATTAATACCTACTTAATACTAAAATGTGAAATTAAATTCCTAATGCAAATGCATATTTTTGTATTTTTTAATATGAATTATTATGCAACCAATTAACACAAAAATACAACAATTATCAGAAAATGACACAAAAATACACAAAAATTATAAAACAAAAAAAATCATTTTGTTTGAATTTTTGGGAATAATTTGCTTAGGGCAAAAATCACGTGCTCACACACATATAGTGCGGTGCTATCGAGATTCATAGTGGAAGTTGAGGGGGGAACCTCAGTTGTGTTTGAGTTTTGTAGCTTACAACGCTCTATGTAGATATCATTAAGCACTCAGTATGCTTACAACCGATACTCAGTGTTTTGTTATAATGAGCAAATTTGGCTCGATGTGCATCTCCCTATGTGAGATATTTATATGGATCGGGTGGCACGCCGCCACGGGTATGTTATTTGGATCGGGTTGCACGCTGCAACAGTGTGATGTTGAGAATAGTTTTCCATATGTTACGTTGTATGCCTTGCTTCCTGGTTTCTAAGAAAAGTCCGTATTGGGTGTTGCTCGGCGAATGGCGCATCGGTTGTGTCCTTTCAGGATTTAATGGTGTATATTACTTGCTTCACCATGGGTATGATGATTTGTTTGGGTTCCAGACATCGAATTGTGCGTGGCTATCTATCTTGAGCACAATGACTTGAGGTGTTTCATGTGTAACAATGTTTGGATAGGATCGCGTATTATGGCGAGGCCACGTGAAGTTACGACCTTTCAAGGAGGATTCAGGTACTCTATTTCTATGATGTGAGATGGGGTCTCAACTTTGTGTTGTGATGGTATTGATGAGCTTGAGGTACAACTCTTCCGTTTGAGTCATTCGTCATGATTTTAATACCATTTCTTATGGTGCGCTTATTATGCAAGTTGTGGCTTAGGCCTGTGTTGATATGTCATATCACCAGAGTGGTGTGTTGGATTCGAGGTGATCGTTGGAATCATTAATATATACGATCGAATTTGATCTCAGCTTGTTGAAAGGATAATATTGAGGTCCAGCTCGGAATCTACTGTGGTATTAGTCAAAAGGGAAGGAATGCCTTCATGAATGGTTGGTCTGAGAAATGGTTATGGTTTACTGCGTGTTTCATCATCATTTGGTAGGATACGAAAGTGTTGGAGTGAAACTTTAGCAAATAAGAGGTCTTCTATCGGTATTTGGTTGTTGTGGGTAACTACTGTGAATAGAAGTTATCGTTTTGAGTGCTTGGATTATGTGGTATATCTTATAATTTCATTGAGGTTGCAAGTATGGATTATTACGGCTGGTTTGGGCTTACTCTGACTATAGATGTAGGGTTCTCATCTTGTGTATGATTTCGGAAGTGCAATGTGGTTCCACGGTTGATGGTTTAGATGGACTATGAAATTTCAGCTATATTATTCTATCGGACCTATAAGAGATAGGGTGACATGGGATCACCCCAGGTATATGCTTCGTAAGGTCATTTAACTGTTGGTTGGCTTCTAGGACAACTCTGAGTATGCTCGAGGACGAGCGTTGGTTTAAGTTGGGGAGGATGTGACGACCCGACCCGTCATCTCATGTGTTGCTGCTCCGTTTCCCCCCATTTTATGCTTCTTCATTTTTCGTTATCGGTATGTGGTGTGTTAGAGTTGATTCGTATTGGTTTTGATAAGAAATAAGACACTTAGTCTCTTTAAGAAAGGCTTAAATTGAAAAAGTCAACCGGACATTGACTTATGAGTTATAGGGCTCGGATATGATTTTCGGTGATTCGGTTAGCTTCAGGAGGTGATTTTTGACTCAGGAGTTCGATCGGAATTGATTTTGGAGGTCCGTTGTAGAATTAGGCTTGAATTGGCGAAGTTAGTATTTTGGCGAATTCCGGTTGATGGGTGAGATTTTGATCTGAGGGTCAGAATGGGATTCCGAGAGTTGCAATAGCTTCGTTAAGTGATTTTGGGTATGTGTGCAAATTTTCAGGTCATTCGGACGTCGTTTGGTTGGGTTTTTGATCGAATGCGTGTTTCGAAAGTTTTGAAGAAACTTAGGCTTGAATCCGATGTGAATTGGTGGTTTTAGTATTGTTTGATGTGTTTTGATGGTTGGAACAAGTTCATGTGATGTTTTGGGATATGTTGGTTCCTTTGGTTGAGGTCCCGAGGTCCCTGGGGTGGTTTCAGATGGTCAACCGGGCTATGCGTTCGCGAGGTTCAAGGCCGCGTTCGCGATTGGTGTGATCTCAGTGCATCGCGTTTGCATGTTCTTATATGCGTTTGCGTAGAAGGATTCGAGTCAGTGGGATTAAAATGGAATTATACTACGTGTTCGCGGGTATTTTGTTGCGTTCGCATATGAGAGGTTAGTTGAAGCAACGCGTTCGCGAGGCTAATCACGCGTTCGCGTAGGGTTAATGTTGGGAAGTCAAAAGTTGTGCTTCGCGTTCGCGAGGCAGTAGCCGCGAACGCGATGAAGGATTTTCTAGGCCTGGGCAGAAGGTTCATAAACATTTCATCCGCGAGTTTTAATCACTTTTCCTCCATTGTTGAGTATTTTAAGAGGTCTTTGGGACAAATTGAATAGGGATTCAAGGAAGATTGATGGGATGTAAGTCTCGTGACTTAGAAACACCATTTTATTGAAGAATCAACCTTTAATTCTTGGAAATTTGGGTAGAAATTGGAAGAACTAGGGCTTGGTTTTTGAAATAAAAATTTGGGATTTGAAAGGGCATTTGAACTCCGATTTTGGCAAATTTGATATGTATGGACTCGTGGCGAGATGAGGAATTCGGTGATGTGAATTTTGTAATTTTTCGAGAAGTGGGCCCGGGACTCAGGTTTTGCTAGTTTCGAGATTTTTGCTATTTTTCGATTGTTTTCGATTGGGTATTGTTCCATTGGCATATTGTGATGCATTCGTTCTGATTTTGGTTAGATTNTGAGTAATACTTGTAAATGATATCCTGAGGGTTTGAAACCCCGGATTTGCACATCATAGTGCTGTATTGAGGTGACTTGCACGTCGGATATGAGCATAATGGAGTGCCTTACGTGTTTTCTTAATGCTCAGTTATTATTTAATTTTATTACTCACTGAGTTGGAGTACTCACTTTAATCCCTGCACCTCGCGTGCAGTTGCAGGTATCTATTACCCGGTAGTAGATTTGAGCTGATTGAGGATTTTGTTATTGTAGCTGAGCAAGGTGACCGCCAGCATTCGCGGCACCGGACATTGTCCTTAGAGTTTCCAAAATTTATTTTTGTACATTATTGGCCCTGTAGCTGTGTTCAGGTCTTCTTTAGATGCTCGTGACTTGTGACACCCCGGTCGGGTTGTGTTGGGTTGTAAATACCGGTTATTATTGTCGTTAAGTTGTGTTTATCTATTCATTTATGTTTAAAAATTGCTAAAGAGATGATTTGGGTTAGTTGGCTGGCCTTGTCTTCACGAGAGGCACCATCATGACCGGGTTTGGAAATTGGGTCGTGACATCCATATTACCAGGCAGAAACGGACAGGCCGAATCGACGAACACGATTATCATTCAAAATTAAAAGAAAAGGTTGAACGGCGCTAAGGGGAAATGGAGAGAAGTTCTACCCGAAGTGCTTTGGGCGTATCAAATGACATCGAAGTCCAGCACGGGGTCAACCCCGCTTTCCTTAGTATATGGCTCTGAGTCCTTAATTCCAATCGAGGTCGGGGAACCTAGCGTCAGATTTCGACATGCAATGGAGGAATCAAATCACAAGGCTATGAATACTATCCTCGAACTATTGGATGAAAAGTGAGAAGTTACACTTGTTTGGATAGCTGCACAGAAGCAAATGATCGAGAGATATTATAATAGAAGAGCCAATCTTCGCCACTTCGGAATCGGGGACTTATTTCTAAGGAAAGTGTAATGACCCAGTCCTTCATTCTGAGAGTTATAGCACCATTTCCCCCCATCTATGCTTGTGTATATGTTGTTCAACTGTGTTGAGTTGTATCGAGTTGGTAGGTTTGGGTTCGGGGTAGTTTTGGAGTGAAATGATCACTTAGTCTCTTTGTTAGAAAGCTAAGTTAGAAAAGTCAACCGGAAGTTGACTTATGAGTAAACGAATTCGGATTTGGATTTTTATGATTCAATTAGCTTCGTTGGGTTATTTTAGAATTGGGAGTGTGTCCGGAATATAATTTGGAGTTCCGTGGTGGAATTAGGCTTGGATTGGCGAAAGTTGGAAGTTGGAAGTTCTTAGGCTTGAATTCGAGCTTGATTTGGTATTATTTTTGGTGTTCCAGAGGTTCGATTAAGTTTGGGTAGTGATATATGACTTATTGGAATTATTGATTGAGGCCTCGAGGGCCTCGGCGAGTTTCAGAGAGGTTTGGGTTGTGTTGCGCTCATTTTTCTGATATTGCGAAGATCCGAATCGTAATTACGGACCTGTAGCTAAAATCAAGTTTGGATATCGTATGAGTATTTTATGATCATTTTACTAAGAATTGGGTTGCCAGATTTTTCAAAGTAATTACGAAATTGCCATGAGCAGCATATTAAAAAAATCTGCACTATTTGCAAATATTAAAACCTACATATCTCACTCATTATAAGGTTAAATCGAGTGATTCAAAGCCTAACTTGATTAGAATTTCACAAGAAATCCATTGGAGTCATAAAATACGAGTTTTGGGATCATTTGGCATGAAAAAGGAGGCAGAATAGCTGGCATAAAAATATATAAAACTAGGGTTTGTTCTTTCGGTCATATTTTGAGTTGGGGAGCTCTGATTTGGGCAATTTTGGAGGCAATTTTCATCATATGGATTGGGGTAAGCGTTGTATACTCGGTTTTGATTATATTTCATGAATCCATGTTCGTTTTTGGGATTTGATTGATGATTTCAAAGTGAAATTGAGGGAGTTAGGGTTTGAGTTTTGGAGAGTTTTAGGTAGGGATTTGAGGGACCAAAAAGAGTCCAATTTTGATAAATTTTATATGGTTAGACTCGGGAGAGGACAAGGGTTTTGATTCTGCCATTTTTGACTGATTCCAAGAAGTGGGCTCGGGGGCCGAATTTTGGCCGATTTCAGATTTTTGGCTTATTTTGTAGTTTTTATTGTGGAATTCAATTCTTTAGAATATGTTGATAGTAATATTCTGTTTATGGATAGATTGGGAGCTTTTGGAGGTCGAGTCCAGCGACGAGGGCATCCCAAAGTAGGATTTTACGCAATTGAGGTAAGTAACAGTTTTAACTCTGGTTTTAACGGTATAAACCCGAAGAAATTGATACCACGTGATTATTTGGTGGCGATACCCACGCTAGGTAACGGGCGTGTGGTTATGCACCATGAGGGATTGAGACTTGGTCCGTCCCGTGAGGCTGTGAGGCCTAATGATTTTTATTTGTAGTTATGTGTTTATTTGTTGTTGAACTTGTTTGCCTTCATGTTAGAGATCATGTTTAGGCTTTATTCATGCTCACATTATTTGTACTCAGTCATAGAAATGATTTTACATGTTTACCTCAGTCTCTATTATTTGCTAATATATTGTGATACTTGATATGGGTTATGTCCCCTTATTTGATGATGGTACTGAGGCTAGTGAGGTATATGATTGAGTAAGGCTGAGGGCCTGGTTGTGAGGATATTAATACCATAGCGTGTGAGTTATCCGCGTAGCATGTGAGTTGACCGTGCGGGTCCAAGTATTGATACCATAGCGCGTGAGTTGTCCGCGTAGCACGTGAGTTGACCATGTGGATCCAGGTATTGATATGATGGCACACGAGTTGTCTGTGCTTAGCGCTTGGGTTTTGGGAGCCCCTCCGGAGTCTGTACACACCCTCAGTGAGCGCAAAGTGTTGAGTGTGTTGAGTGTTGACTGCGAGTGCTGAGTGGTGGAGTGACATTGTTGTGGTTGCATTTACTTTTGTTGTTGTTGCATTTACCTATTAACTTGTTTGTGGTATTTGTTGCTTTTATGAAATTTACCTGTTTATTCATGTTTTTTGTAAATTATGAAAATAAATAATTGGATTGTTTTACTTAGCTCGTCATTACTGCTCAGTTCCTTAGTTATGTCTGTTACTACTGAGGTGGTTGTACTCATACTACACCCTGCACTTTATGTGTAGATCCAGGTGAGTTAGAGCGCGGCGATCGTTGAGTTTAAGCCGACTATCTGTGGAGTTTGCAAAGTAGCTGCTAGTGTCCGTAGGATCTTGTCACTCCTTTTGTCATTTCTTCTTTGGACAATTAGACAATTTATATATCTTAGTTCATAGTGTTAGATGCTCGTGACTTAGTGACACCCCGATGTTTGGGGCTCGTTTCCGTATTTTCTATCTTATATTTATAGTTGATTTAGTTTATGAAAAATATTAAATGTTGGAAATGTTTTATTAACTTCATATAATCAATTTAGTGGTAATATTTTGGGAAATAGGCTTGTCTTGTAACACGATATGCACCATCATGACCATGGTTAGATTTTGGGTCGTGACAAGTTGGTATCAGAGCCTAGGTTACATAGGTCTCACGAGTCATGAGGGGGTTTAGTAGATTCTTGCGGATCTGTACGGAGACGTCTATACTTATCTTCGAGAGGCTACAGAACCTTTAGGAAAACTTCACCTTCTTGAATTCTTATCGTGCAATATTGATTCAGCTTGAAGTGTAACCCTTTGGATTCCTTCCACGCATTCGTATGCACACACAAGCGCCCGATATCAGTTGTGCATTGACAGATTATGATTCCCTGGATGAGATGCGAGATGTGATTTCTGTGTTGATGTTGGGCCAGTCCAGGGGACTTGAGGCCGGGTTTTGTTTGGAGCTGGAGTACGAATATTTTGATTGTGTGAGCACGTGCTTATATATTCATTGGTATCCCTATTAGCAAGATTTGTGATTCGATGGCTATGTAGAGAATATGATTTGACTGTGAGATCGTGTTCGGATTGGTCGAATGTGACGAGAAGGGTTTACTTGAGATGTAGCAAGGACTAATGGGTGTTTTATTTGTGACTTGATATAGCTTGTTCAGGCTCTGTCTGATAAGAGGTTTATTACAAGCATTTGGTTGTTTTAGGCAGCTACTATAATTAAAAATCATTATTGTGAGTTTTTGAATTATGTGGTATATCATGTGATTTCAGGTATGTTTTAGACTCGTTCGAGGACGAACGTTTGTTTAAGAGGGGGAGGATGTAATGACCCAGTCCTTCGTTCTGAGAGTTATAGCATCATTTCCCCCATCTATGCTTGTTTATGTATTGTTCAGCTGTGTTGAGTTGTATCGAGTTGGTAGGTTTGGGTTCGGGGTGGTTTTGGAGTGAAATGATCACTTAGTCTCTTAGTTAGAAAGCTAAATTAGAAAAGTCAACCAGAAGTTGACTTATGAGTAAATGAATTCGAATTTGGATTTTTATGATTCGATTAGCTTCGTTGGGTTAGAATTAGGAGTGTGTCCGGAATATAATTTGGAGGTCCGTGGTAGAATTAGGCTTGAATTGGTGAAAGTTGGAAGTTAGAAGTTCTTAGGCTTGAATTCGAGGTTGATTTGGTATTATTTTTTGTGTTCCAGAGGTTCGATTAAGTTCGTGTAGTGATATATGACTTATTAGAATTATTGATTGAGGTCTCGAGGGCCTCGGCGAGTTTCAGAGAGGTTTGGGTTGTGTTGCGCTCATTTTTCTTATGTTGCGACACCGTTTCTTCAAGCATAAATGATATCATATTGAACAAATGAGCTCCGATTTCTTTTTTGATTGAAGCATTAGATTCGTATCGTAATTATGGGCCCGTAGCAAAAAGAATTATCAAGTCTGGATATACTATGAGGATTTTATGATCATTTTACTAAGAATTGGGTTGCCAGATTTTTCAGAGTAATTACAAAATTGCCACTAGCAGCGTATTAAAAAAATCTTCACTATTTGCAAATACTAAAACTTACATATCTTATTCATTATAAGGTCAAATTGAGTTATTCAAAAGTCTAACTTGATTAGAATTTCACAAGGAATATATTGAAGTCATAAAATATGAGTTTCGGGATTGTTTGGCATGAGAAGCGGGGCAGAATATCTGGCAGAAAAATATATAAAAGTAGGATTTGTTCTTTCGGTTATATTTTGAGTTGGGGAGCTCTAATTTGGGCAATTTTGGAGGCGATTTTCATCATATGGATTGGAGTAAGTGTTCTCTACTCGGTTTTGATTATATTTCATGAATCCATCTTCGTTTTTAGGATTTGATTGATGATTTCAAAGTGAAATTGAGGGAGTTAGAGTTTGAGTTTTGCAGAGTTTTAGGTGGGGATTTGAGGGACCAAACGAAGTCCGATTTTGATAAATTTTATATGGTTAGACTCGGGAGAGGACGAGGATCTTGATTCTGACATTTTTGATTGATTCCAATAAGTGGGCTTGGGGGCCAGATTTTGGTCGATTTCTAATTTTTGGCCTATTTTTGTAGTTTTTATTGTGAAATTCTATTCTTTATACTATGTTGATAGTAGTATTCTGATTATGGATAGATTGGGAGCTTTTGGAGATTGATTCCAGAGATGAGGGCATCCCGAAGTAGGATTTTACGCGGTTGAGGTAAGTAACAATTTTAACTCTGGCTTTGAGGGTATAAACCCGGAGAAATTAATACCATGTGATTGTTTGGTGGTGATACCTACGCTAGGTGATGGGCGTGTGGGTATGCACCGTGAGGGATTGAGACTTGGTCTGTCCCGTGAGGCTGTGAAGCCTAATGGTTTTTATTTGTGGTTATGTGTTTATTTGTTGTTGAACTTGCTTGCCTTCATGTTAAAGATCATGTTTAGGCTTTATTCATGCTCACATTATTTGTACTCAGTCATAAAAATTATTGTACAAGTTTATCTCAGTCTCTATTATTTGCTAATATGTTGTGATACTTGATGTGGGTTATGTCCCCTTATTTGTTGATGATAGTGCGGCTAGTGAGGTATATGATTGAGTAAGGTTGAGGGCCTGGTTGTGAGGATATTAATACCATAGCACGTGAGTTGTCCGCGTAGCACGTGATTTGAACGTGCGGGTCCAGGTATTGATACCATAGCGCAAGAGTTGTCCGCGTAGCACGTGAGTTGATCGTGCAGATCCAGGTATTGATATGATGGCACGTGAGTTGTCCGTGCTTAGCACTTGGGCTTTGGGAGCCCCTCCGGAGTCTGTACATACCCCCAGTGAGCGCAGAGTGTTGAGTGTATTGAGTGTTGACTGCGAGTGCTGAGTGGTGAAGTGACATTGCTGTGAGGTTACATTTACTTTTGTTGTTGTTGCATTTACCTATTAACTTGTTTGTGGTATTTGTTGCTTTTATGGAATTTACCTGTTTATTCATGTTTATGGTAAATTATGAAAATAAATAATTGGATTGTTTTACTTAGCTCATCACTACTGCACTCATACTACACCCTGCACTTTATGTGCAGATCCAGGTGAGTTAGAGCGCAGCGATCGTTGAGTTCAGGCCGACTATCTGTGGAGTTTGCAAGGTAGCTGCTAGTGTCCTCAAGACCTTGTTACTCCTTTTGTCATTTCTTCGTTGGACAGTTAGACAGTTTATATATCTTAGTTCATAGTGTAGATGCTCGTGACTTAGTGACACCGCGATGTTTGGGGCTCGTTTCCGTATTTTCTATCTTATATTTATAGTTGATTTAGTTTATGAAAAATATTAAATGTTGGAAATGTTTTGTTAACTTCATATAATCGATTTAGTGGTAATATTTTGGGAAATATACTTGCCTTGTAACACGATAGGTTCCATCATGATCATGGTTAGATTTTGGGTCGTAACAGAAAGTTACCGTTAACACTCGAGACCCAAATGAAGGAAAACTAGGCCCAAATTGGGAAGGTCCATATTGGGTCCTCAATATCATCGGAAAGGGATCTTACAAACTTGGCACAATGGAAGGCGAACATTTGCCAAGCAATTGGAATGTATCGCTCTGCAGATGGTATTATTGCTAAGGTATGACCTTACCCCCCTTTTCCATTTATATTTGATACTAACTTATTTCAGGTGTTCGATTGAGGACGTCGAGAAATTTTTCAACATGAAGACCTTAGGTTTTAAAGCACGCGTTGCACTCTTTTTCCCTTAGATCATTTTTATCCCAAATGGGTTTTTCTAGCGAGGTTTTTAACGAGGTAACAACCATGTGCTACCTAAGGAAAATTCAACAGTATCCAAGGCTTCTTTTTAATCAACCTCAAATACTAGGAGGCATCAACCCTCAGAGGTTATATTTTTGAGGAAAATACTTCATGTCAAAGGATCTCGTTATAGAAAATTTGTAATGGGACAAACGGTCTAATAAACTGCGTCCATGTAGATTAATCAAGCCCCGATGGAAAAATATATACGCATGTATAAGTTATTCAAAGAAGAATTCTTTCTATGAGCTCCATACTTAGGGTTTGTGAGAAATGTCTCAAGGGCCAAGTGCAAATATACCTCGAACACTCGGGGACTGTCATCGACAATCAACATATTCGAGTTATCTAAACTCGAATTTATAAGACCTCAAGAGGCGCCCCTTGATCTATAGGCCAAGTACATCTTTCTTGGGACTAATACCTTGAAAAGTTCGAAGTGTTATTGGGAAATAAGCCCAAGAGGCATACCCAAAGGCTACGGCAAATTAATGCGGCTCGGAGACGTCCGAATCCCGCAATCACAATAGGCTTTCAAATTCTTTGAAAAACCGGTTAAAAAAGGCTACCCTCGGCAAATAATAAAAAGGGCTTCGATAATATCAACCCTCGAAAAATCTTAAGAGGTATCAAATTACCTTAACATAAACATGCTAAGGCACAAAAAGTAGAAGGGTTTTCAATCGACATCGAATTCTAAAAAAAACAATGTGTAAAAATACATGCTAAGGCATAAAGAAATCTTCACCAAGTATTTTAAAATCGAAAAAGGGGAATAATAGCCATATTTCAGAGGCCATATCAGCCCAATCTAAAGAGCCTAAGGGCCAATACACTTAGAATTCGAGATCTTGTTCTCACTCCATCCGAACCCAAGGGTTAGACTATCCAGAGTCCAAATAAACAATAACTTGATTATGGATCAGGGACTCACCGTTATCCGACACAAACCTTTAAGGGTATATGCCTCAAGTTCGAACCTTATTCGAACTCGACTATGGTGACTTTGAGAAAGCCACCCGAGATCAATGTTTCGAACACAGAGTTCAAAGCATAAGATTGTGCTAACAATTTTACAAGGAAAAACACATATTTTCAAAGATCGAGAAGGCATTCAAGAGAATATTTCTTTTATATATTTAAAAGGACATGTACAAGAGACCGTCAGAGGTCTTGCAAAAAAGAAAAAGAAAATGAAATCCTATCTATGCACGGGGATGGTTTCTCCCTCGGGAGCTACTTCTCCTTCAGTCTCCTTATCGTTATTGGACTCATCTTGGTTGTTTTCATCACCATCATCATCGTCAAAGGAGAGACGCAACCTTGCATCAGTTTCGAGTGCTTTAGCTCAAGCTATCTCTTCAGAGAGGTCATAACCTTGAGTGTGGATTTCATCAAGGGTCTCCCTCCTAGATTGGCACCTCTCCAAGTCATTGCTCCATCGATCTCGATCGGATGCCTCCCTTAACTTTGTTTGAGCAGCCTCAGCATCAGCCAAGTACACGGCTATATACTTGCCAGCCGAGATCTTTGTCTATCTAACCTCATCCTTGGACTCAGCAAGCTCGGCTTCGAGCTCCTCTATCTTTTTGGCCTAGGCCAAACTTTTCTCTTTGATGCCCCGAAGTTGGACCTCGGCCGATAATAATTTGGCCAAGGCAGCCTTTTTCTCCACAGAAAGGCAGTCCATGTTCTCCTTCCACCGATCGCAGTCAACTTTAACTTGATCAACCTCTCTTCAGAGAAGCTCGATCCTCTCCATTTTTTGCTGCAACTGAGATACTGAAGTATTAGCCTCCACAGTTGAGTCGAGTAGACCGTACTCTTTCAAAATGATAGTTACCTGTGCATCTGCTCGGCTCCTTCTTTACGAGCCTAGGCCAAATCTGCTCGGAGGTCCCTAATCTCCTCTTCTTTCTTCACATAGAAGGCATTTGAGGGCATCCCTCTCCTCGATAAGTTTCTTGAGATCAGCCTTGCACCTGCTCGACTCGGCTTGGGATTTGTGGAATGCCTCCTGATGAAGCACCATAGACTATGAAGAAAAGAAAGAAATCAGCAGAAGAAGAAAATAAAATTAAACGTGATAATAGGGAATGAAGTTTACATAGTTTAGAATGCGATGGGCCTCATCGAAAACCATCGATGCATCTAGGTTGGAAACATCATTGACCCCCGCAAGGCAGCCGCAAAATATGTCTTCCCCATTATAGGTCGTTCCCACATCAGGGGCCTCCATTGCTCGAGCCTCCCGAAATTATCCTTCAGAAAAATGAGGGCCGGGAGGCGAATCATCGATAGTGATTGCCCCATGCAAGCCACTTGGGGCACTTTCTTCCTTCTGGAGAGCCCTACTACCGGACCCTTCAGGCACACTCGCCGTTTGTTCGTCACGGCAGGAAACCTTTTCTACCCCCGATGACTCAGGGACTTTACTCGGAGTACCTTCCGAGATCTCTTCGGTCCGAGGATGAGTCTTCTTGACCGTCGCCGGCTCAGCTATCTTCGAAGCCTCGACGCTTCCCCTCTTTCGACGAACCAGCTCGCAATCGGTTTCCTCCCACTCCTCCTCTTCATCTTGTAGCTTTTGGGCTATGCCAACAGAAAGAGCAGCAGAGTCGCCCCTCGGCTTACGGGCCCTCCTCTTCTTAGGCTCCGGGGTATTAGAAGGCAAGGCCCTTCTCCTCTTATTATCCTTGGCCGATTTGGGAACCACCTCTTCCCCAGGCAAGGCCAGCCTCAATTTAGCAACATTCCCGAGGCCTGCATAGAATGGAGTTAAATATGAAAGAAAATATTTCAAAAAGGAACTTCGTAAGCATGCAGGATAAACTTACCGTGATTTTTTGCTTCCTGTTTATCTTTCGCCAGGTCACGTCAGAAGCGCTCAGCGTAAGAGGAAGTTGCAACCAGCTTCCGAACCGAGTCTTCGAGGTCGGGGACTGCGTGGGGCATCCAGGCAACCACTGCATAACGGATGAAAATGTTACACAAAGCAAAAAATAAAACACGGGGATTAATGGCTAACACTTACGTTTGGGGTTCTATTTCTCAGGGAACGGCAACTTCTCCTCGGGGAAAAGGTCGCAGGTCCTTACTCGCACGAACCAGCTCATCCAATCTCTATCCTTGTCCTCGTCAATACTTGTAAAAAGGGACTTCATTGATCGGTATTGCAGCTTGATTAATTAATCCTCGATAGATCTTTGGTCAATACAGCCGTATAAGATGGATAAGAGTGAATTCCAGCCCCTCGGCCTTACCAGAGAAGAAGCACAGCATAATCACTATGCGCCAGAATGAGGGGTGCACCTGCCCGAGGGTCACTTGGTACGTCTTGTAAAAATCGATAATAATCGGGTCGAGGGGACCCAATGTGAAGGGGTAAGTGTAAATACTTAGAAACCCCTCCACATGAATAGTGATGCTTTCTTCGGGGGCGGGGATCTATACCACGACCTCGGGCCCCCAGTTGCAATCTTCCTTCACAGCATCGAGTTGTTTCGCCGTTATCGAGAAAATATACCTCGATATGTGTTCACATCGGCCAGGGACCGATGGAGGGTTCTCGACTTTGAAGTTGTTTTTTTAAGACAACAGGGCTAGGAACAATCTCTTGAAGGAGCGACTCCACCAACATTTTGTCACCGGCCGACCGGGAAAAAGAAGATGAGGCTTTCTCCTTTTGAGGGACGGTTTTGGAGGTTTTTGCCATTGATTCAGATGAGACGAAGCTGAAAGGGGTAGAATTTGGTATTTTTTGGTCTTAAAAGATTGAATCAACGAGCAGTGGAAGAGAAGAGATAGAGAGAGGAAGAAACTTAGAGAAATTGGTGAAGATGAAGGTAAAGTATTGATTCAAAGGGGAAACATGTATTTATAGGTTCACGGCAACGGTTCGGTGGTGCTAGTGGCCGACCGTCACTGGCAAGCATTTAATGTTTTGGGGAACCGAACCGACGGGACGTTTCGCTCACCTCGAACGCTTACGCCACGAGGATGGCATCATTATCGGGGTCCCCGAAAAATCGGGGCTCAAGTAGTTTCTTACCATTTTATTCTAAGAAACGAGAGGACTATCTGTATACGGTGAAAATCGAGGCTACCCGATTTCGGTCTTCGATGGAAAAAGTAATACCATGTCGGAAAATTAGAACGTCGAGCTCGGGGTCGAAGTTCCTTTCCAAGGTCATGGTCGATAACATTTACCGAGGTCAGATGAAGGCATGCTTCAAGGTGATGCCGATATGAGTCAATAACGGAAAGAGCGAGATAGTCGCAACGGGACGGAGATCACGGCGTAAATTTTCGGAATGGATTGGTCTTCAACGGTTAAACAGTTGTCAAATACGATTTCCTACTATAATTGAAAGTGTACCTTATTTAGAACTCCTCCCCCCTATTATATAAAGGGGGGATCCCATCCATTTTTAACACATTGATCACTGCTCATTGATAAGAAATTATACGCTTGCTATTCTATTCACTGTTCATGTGAGTTTTCTATTCATTTGTTCTTCCCATTATCATACCTTGAGGTTGTCAAAGCTGAAGATCGAGATTTAGCTTACACACTGGTTTGATCTACTTTATTCTTTAATTTATCTATTTAATTTCTTATTTATCAATTGGTATTGAATCAAATCACATATCCTTAAAATCACAATACAAATTTAATTGTTACTCAATTTTAGGGTAAACCCTAACAATATAAGATTGTCTTTGCAGTGGTAAAAAAAATTGTCAAACCACTGATCCAATTAAGTTGATCAAAGGTTCCTCTTCTTTCATGACTTAACAACATTGCATATTGGAAAAATGATGAGAGAAAATGAAAGCCAACAACCATATGGTATCTGCCATATTTCTTTATCAACTTTCTCTTTCTTTTGTATTTCTATTGTTTGATGCCATAGTCATGGCACTTTAATTAACAACGACATAAAACATCATTTATCACTTGAAAAGCAAAATAGAAGGATGAACTAATATTAAAGTGAATTATGGAATTTTTCCCGTGCAAGAAAGACTTGGATATAAGAAGAAGTATATACAGAATCACATGTAGATAAGTAACCGAAGTACGTACCTTGCTGTCACCATAGCAAATTACACTAGTAACTTTTATTCAATCAATATATATACATTAAATTTAAAATTCAATTATTAACACTTAAAGCATCGTTTTAAAATTCAAAACTTATAGTTGAATTCCTGGCATCTCAAGCTTCATCTAATCTGTTTATGACATACGGCAATTTGTCTGACTTCAACAGAAATATTAACTTGAAGGGGGATTAAGGAAAACTAAAAAACTAAGTCTTCCGGGAACGTGGCCACGTAAGTACATTGTCTGATTCATCTTAATTCTTAAGAAGTTGTTAGGAATATGGAAAATATCATTTCTGTTATAAAATAATAAAAGAACAAGAGCAATATTGCAGAGAAAGAGAGAGAAGAAATTCTTATTGAATTTTGGGATGATTTACAATGAGGTAAGACCCCTCTATTTATAGGGAAAAAATAACTTAGTCACAAAGTAAAACTCTCTACAAGATAGACATTCACTCCAAATAGAATTCTATTTATAACACTCCCCCTTGATTGTCTTCTCAATAACTTATGTGACTCATTAAAACCTTAACTAAAAAAAAACCCAATGGAAAAAAAATTCTAGAAAAGGAAAAAGAGTACACATGTTTAGAAGTGCGTCTATTAGTTGCCTCGTTAAAAACCTTGCAAGGAAAACCCAGTAGGACAAAACCTTGTAAGGGAAAAAGAGTGCAACGCGCAATAACTCCCCCTGATGAGAGCATCAATTCACATCCTTGAGCCTTCACATCCCAATCTTGTTCACTAGCTTCTTGAAGGTTGACGTCGACAATAATTTTATATCAGTTTCAATGTATTTTCATAATGACATAACATAGAGATCTCTTCATTCATATATTTTAGGTACCTGAATCTCTCATGAGATATTATGAAATGTTATATCATGTGATCTTCTAGATCACTTGCAGAAGATCACTTGCCTCCTTTATTATGATCATTTGCTCATCTTCTTTATCAAGAAGTTTATTTGAAACCGATTGTCTATACGCTTTAAGCTTACCATAGACTTTATCCTTCTATGACTTAATATGAGCATTTGCAATGAGAATATAGTTACTTTCTTTGGGTCATCAAATGCGTCTGGCATGCTTTGCAATAAATTGCACATGAATTATCCTTTTATGAACTTCAAGTTCATATTATTTTATTTGAGGAACTAGATGTATAAATGATAATTCATTCCATGTAACTTTTTTTTAACTGTTGTATCTTGTCTCCCCCTCATGTTAGAAAAACTAACTTGTTTCCTCAACTTTGAGAACCCATCTTTGTGCGTTATGGTGTTAATCAAAATATACACCGCACATAAATAATAATAAGATGGAATTATTTGGTTCCTGACCCTGAACCACTTGTGAGGGGAGAAAATAATATACTTTGGTATATAACGTATATCAAACTGATATAGATAACTTTGTTCTCACAAGCAATAGTTTAGCTATTAAGTGGAGGCACTCAATAAATTATTTTGCTAAACCAACTGTGATGTAGACCAACTTATCAAGATGAACTCTTGAATAGAAAATCTGGAATATGCTCTAAATTAAATTATTGAGCAAGTTACCTCGCAAATACCAGATTGCGGGTTAATAACACTCGCACATGCAACCATCTCATAGATGCATCTTATGTGGTATACATGGCAGGTGAATGGGCCCTATTCACCTTTGATATTTCCAGCATTCATGGGATTCAATCCCAATTTTAATTGATCTACTAATTAATGAGAACAAGCAATGTAAGAGAATTCGTAAAGAACTTTCTACTTCTTTAATATTTACCTCATGTGAATTCTCTTTTATTTTTACACATCATACTTAAATTGATATGGCTAAACCAATTATACCAACCGAATAAATTATCAATATTGATAAACTTTATATTTACACCATGATGTGTGCAATAATGAATAAACTCTAAGTTTATTACGATATGGGTTTTATATCAATAAAATATCCACTTCATTGTGGTATTCTTTTATTTATGTAGTACAAATTGGAGAATAAAGGGGATAGCTTTTCACATACATATTATCCCGCTACAAGTTGTAGTAACAGAAGATATTAAATCTTTCCTTTATTTATAGTCTTAATATAATCAACCGCTTTCGCGAATACTTTGAAAACTGGATATGTTTCTTTGAGACTTACTACAACACAATACCTTATTGGTAATTAATTGTGTTTCTCCAAAATAGTGGTAATTAGCTCTTCCAGAGCTCTCAATTAATTTTGTACTACCACATATTCATCAACACCCATATGGTGAATATCTCTTTGAAAGAGAAAGTTATACCATTATGGTTATGGTCAAAATTAAATGTGCAAGTTCTGTTCTTGTATTATCGTTGTCTTTTAATAATCACAATGCCAAAATATTTTGGCGTACAGTAGGTACGTGACTAATGACCATTCATGCCATAATAATGATATTATTTTTTTATATCATCTCAAACCTCTTTCTAGAGGTGAGTGTGGTATATTCACTACCACTAGCACGTTCATATTCTTTGAAGAATGAATATGTATTCGTAATTCAGATGTTGTCACATTCATATCATGAGTGGACCATAATCATTTATATGTTCTTTATAAAATCTCATGTCAAATCGATGACAAATATTACTTTCACATAGTGAAGGATTATTTTGAGAATCCTTATTATTCTCAGTATCACACTGATGACGATTATAATTTCGTCTATTGACACATCCACATCCATTGAAACCTTCATAGTAATAATTNGTCTTTGCTTGTATTTAAAATCAAATTATAGAATGTCAAGAATTTGAAAGAGAAAAGTAAAATACTTACCTTAAATCCAGAATTTAATCATGAAGTAAGTTCATAGAACAATTGATAATGATTATGCTCAATCCCAAAGCTTCTACTCAATTAGTTAGAGTCTCGTGCTTGTATTGGGAAAAACTGAATTTATATTAAAGATGACGTGACATGACACGTGGATTGGTCAAAAGGTCAACAGGTATTAATTGAGAGACACGAGAAGAAGAACTCAAAATAGGTACGGGTTGCAAATTTCTCGTACCTAAATGAAGCATTCAGGTCTAGGAATTCTTAAGGATTCAAAAGACAAGAATCTGGTGACGAAAGATACGAGAAGAGGAAGTTAAACAGGCACGAGAAGCAGTTTAGACACGAGTCCCATACCAATTCGAGTCATTTAGTCCCGTACCAATTCGAGTCATTTAGAGCCAACGGATCGAAAGATATTGAAGACATGGATCTGAAGTCAAAAAGGAGTCTAAATTCAGTATTAAGTACCTGATATGTTGGAAAATTTGTATTTAATAGGAATGATTGTGTAACGGCTTATTTAGTGTCATTTATTATTCATAATTGTCTCATTAAATGTCCGTTATTATTCTTATTTATACTAAGAAATTGAGTCGTTACTCCTTATTAGCTATAAAAGGAGGAGGTCTCATCATTTGTAAACACACGAAATATCATTGACATCATATTAGAATACAATTTCTTTATTGCTTATTCTTGTTCAAAGAAAGCCTATTGTACTTTTTGGTCTCTTGATTATCAGTAACCCGATTTCTTATCTTAAATTCTAGCTTTGACCAAATTATTATTTTTTTGGTTAAAAAATTGGTTCCATTACCGGGAATCTGATAATCTATTCTTTGTGAAGTTACATTCT
>MU679714.1:26953-39069 GCA_026770625.1 Nicotiana glauca | reverse complement strand
ATAAGGTTTCGATTTTTTCGATTTCGATTTCGATAACAAATAATCGATTCGATTTATCGATAAATCGATTTGAATACACACCCCTACTGATGGACCGGGTTGGTTTGGCTTTTATCAAAACCAAACCAAACCAACTATATCGGTTTGGATTGGTTCGGTTTTGTCGGATTTTTCGGATTTTTTGTTACTTAAATATTATTTCAATCTTACTTTATTAAATTTTTGATCATTAAATATATGTTTAGTAAAAATATAAAAAAATTGACAAGCATATTATCTCTTAAAATATTCTTATGAGAGAATTTTCTTAGTAACACATAGTAGTTTTTCTTTTTAGTCGTCTGACAATAATGTTTTGTTGATATACACTTTCAAGGTTAACCGAATTTAATAATTAAACATAAAAATCAATGCGATACCTAAATAATAACAATCATTTCACATTCGAAAAAGATATAACAATTTAATAGATCTTAACATATGATATAAATATGGAAGAACAAAGAGATTTGACACATTTCAGTAACACTTAATAAGAAAGTGATCATACAACCCATTATTTAAGGTTAATAAATATGGAGCACTTCATATACTATTAAATATTATATACCGCAAGATAATCTCAAATATTTCTAGACATTTTTTAAAGAAACTTCTATATAAAATCTTAAAAGTATATATAAAAATTATATATTTATATGTCAATTTGGTTCGAGTTTTTTTACTCAATACCAAACCAAATCAATATAAACCCTATTCGGGTTTTTCAATCGGTTTGGTTTGACTTTTCGGTTTGGTGCGGTTTTCCGGTTCTGTTTGTATACCCCTACATATTAAAATCCCATTTTAAGCCAAACTAAACAAAAGTACAAGGCTCTTTTCTCTAGGGGATAGTTATGTTCAAGAAATGGATACAAAAATCTGCTGAGAGGGATTACATAAAAGGAGGAAGAACAGCCAAAGCAGTGTAAATTCAAGATCTTATGCCATTTGAAACTTCTGAACATTTTCATAACTATTGAAGCAAACAGTATGCTTATCAAACAGAATTTGATCAGCCATGCAACTTTTTACCAATTGATGTCCCGTAAAATTATATTCCAGCTTCTAAACATTCTTCCCTCTAGTTATTTATGTCATTAACTTTTAGCGTTGGAAGTCCGCTCTTACTCCGAGAGAACAATTTCCCAAAACCATTTTTGCTTTTGGCAGTGGTCGCCTGAGTAGTGGATGAAGTAGATGAAGATGAAGATGAAGATGCTGATGATTCCCCTTCATTTCCATTCATAGAATGACTCGCATTCTCTTCTTCGACCTTGGAAGGATCAGAACCGCGTTTTGGGGTAAATGTCTCGTTTACGTGCAATTTCCATAGTTCTCCCGCTTTAGCAACAACTGATTCTCCTCCAGGAAGATTTGCAGTGTCTATCAGGAAATCTTCCAGAGTGGCTAGGGACTGTAGCTGTTTTCCAAGGGATGCAATTGTTTTCTGGCATTCTGCAAGCTTGTCAGCAGCCACTGCTAAATCCTCCTGCAAATGAGAAAGTTCACATTCCATTATTAGTTTTCATCTGCTCTCTTCACATTCATGTGTATAAACACTGAAATGACAAAAAACACAAGATAGGTTGAGACAAAGAGCTACCTGTTTTATTTTCACTTCACCATTTGAACCAGAAGTTTGCTGAAGTTCAACTTTCTGGGCATTTTTCTGGAGCTCATTTTCCAATTCACGACACTTGGCTTCCATGTCTGATGACAAGGATTGTTCTCTTTCAATCTCTGTCTTCAAAGAACTAATATTTGCAGACATGGTCCGTGCTTCTATCTCCATGCCGAAGAGTTGAAACTCAAGCAACTCTTTTGATTCATTCACTGCATCTAGCTCCCTCTGCAGCTCTTCCAATCTGGTTTCACTTTCCTTAAGCTGCACAGAGGACACCTTAAGGGCATCTTGACACTCGCTTAAAGCATTCTCCAGTTCAGCTTTCTCTGCTTCTATCTTCTCCAGCTTTTGTTCTAATTCAGCCACCCTTTGTGAAATGGAATCATATTCTGCTGCCAAAGGGTTCTCGACATTGGGTGAGTCATGAGGAACAGCATCAGATATAATTGAAGGTGTCTTATTAGCAGTTTCAGATAATGCAGCAAGCCGCTCCATCTCCAAGAAGTCATCCATCATATCAATTTCAATAGAACAGGCAGCAAGAGTTTTATGTGTGGTCTTTTCATTCTTAAATTGATCAAGCTCAGCAATGAGTGCCGAAGCCCATGAATTAGAGCAACTTGGTTCATATTCATTTGTTTCCAGTTTATTCATCTTAAGGCCATCGTTGTCGACTGTATTTAACCGTTCTCCGCTGTCAGACTGACTATCAGTGACGGACTCTACATAGTAAGAGGAAACAGCAGAGGAGCGTTGATCATTAAATGGGGATGCTTTGCGAGCCATGGCCTGAAGCTTTCGACACTCAGCTTCAAGCTTGGTCACCTTTTTTATGCTTTCCAGCTGCTGCTTGCTGGCGGATTCTGCTGCTTGAGTGCTCAAATCCCTCTCGATGGTCGTAATTTCCAACTCCTCCGAACAAGAGTGAAGCTCAATTTTGAGAGCTGTATTCTCCTTCTCCAGACAATCAAGCCTGACAAGGATATCAGGATCAGTAGAAGTAGGAGTTTCAGCTTTGCAAGTCTCTACTTGTGACCGGAGCTTAAGTAGCTGGTTGTCAAGTGCAGCTTTTTCAGATTCCCATTCATTTTTCTCTGCAACAGCTTCTTGAATTCGTTTCTCTTGCTCATCCCTAGCTTGTCTCAACTGCCTGACACATTCCTTTAGTGCACCATCAAGATGGCTGACACGAACTTCCAAAGACAAGTTCTGCTGCACGGCTGCATCTAGTTGTTGCTTCACAACTGCAACTTCACTTTCTGCCTTTTCCCAACCTACCAAATACAGGATATTAAGAGACCAAAAAATCATGAGGTGATGGAAGAAGTACATGTCCAGATAAATGTTTCTCCATGTAATTCACATACCAAAAAGGGGTGTATGCGAAGAGACAAATTCTTATATTGCAATTGCAGCTGAGGAAGAAAAGGAGTGGAAGAAGATACCTGCAATAGCTTCTTCAGCTACTTTAGCATGCTGCTTAACTAAGTCTTCTTTGGCACTAACATTAACAAGAGCAGCTGATAACTTCTCTGTCAAGCTTCTCAAGCTTTCCTTGGCTTCATCATCAATAGTTGCAGCTTTTGAGGTTATCTCTGGTGACTGCTTGTCATGGTCAGGAAATTCTTTCAGTGCATCCTGCTCCAACTAAAGAAAATAGAATACGTGATCATTTTTTATGAAAAAGAATATATTATACAACAGATAAAAATGATAAAGGCTTTCTTTAAAATTTGTTTTTGTTAAGTAATGTACTAAATTGCATTGAGTTGGTCATCTGGAAGCTATAGTCACTAAGGAAACTATTGACTGGTTTTCGATACGAGGCAAATGACAATAGAAAGAAGGTTCTTCCAGCAAAGCACTATGATCATCCTTACACTCATTTTGAACCATCTAACCTCAGAATCATTAAACAGCACATTAGAGGATACCAATTTATATTTAATAAATATCATAAATCCCTTATATGAGGAATTTGTAGTGTTCTTGTTAGAGTCATGGAAGTTGATCTCAGCCCAAGCATTGGTAATAGATAAGAGTTAGGGAGGACAAGGAAGAAAAATTATAGCTCAGTTCAAATGTAGAATTTGGATAAACTAAGATGAAGGAAAGTTCTTTCTGGTGGTTCAGCAATTTGGTGGGCTATCTATTGCTATTATTTTTCTACAATAATTGCAAACTATTCATTTCGATAAATAAAGGTAGAGCTCTGATAATCCGCTAGCAATTCTACACTTTATTTATCAAAAGCTGCTATCCAATCCAACGGATTTTCCTCTTTTCTTCCCTTATTCTAAGTAAGAAGATAAAGCTAGTCTTCCCATCTAAAAAGAATATTATGCTAACAGTTGATGACACATTCTCAACATTCAAATTATCATTCCAAAACTCCGTGTTTGAAAATGTAAAGAAGAAACCATTTCACACGACCACATTAACATCAGGGTTTACATGCAAATTACATCCAAATGCTAGTAGACATATTAATGCAACAGAAGTATCTTGAACCCCAAAATATTGATGCAGGCCAAGTATCAAAGAATGCACATACATGAAATTACATATTCTCTCATAATTCATGCTCTTTTCCTAAGCCATTTCAGCAGTTGCAAGAACTAAAAATTTACCAAATATTCTCAATTGATTACCAATAGTCAAAGCCTGATAATGATAAAAAAAGTACCAACAAACATCCAAAGATTTCATATATCGAAACTGGTATATATGCAAGTGTAAAGAAAATGCAGCACTTGCAGGCGAACAACTCTTAACTGTCAGAGTTTGAGCTGCATGTTTAACTCAACCATTATCTATCTAAAATCGAAAGTGCAAGTGAAGATTAAACGCGAGCTTTTGGGGAAAAAAAACAGCAGCATATGCTTTCAAGCATGTGATATAAGATTATTCCATATCAGCACAAATAAATGAAAGAGGAATGAAACGTCTTTTTGCCTTTTACCTGCTCATCAGAGTATCTCTCGGAATGCGAAGACAATGAACCAGAACTCTCTGTTTCACCAGGGCTCTTATCGGAAGGTTTCCTCTTCCACAACCATTTCCTCTTTTCCATCTCAATAACCAATAGTATTAATCTCCTAAAACCTCATAGCACAACCTGCACCTGCATAATATAATTGACACCATCAATCAATAACATCAACACACACCATTTGAAAAATGACCCCCATAACCTCTGATAAGAGAGGAGGGAAATACTCTTTTTCTTATTCACATTAATGTCCATCCTAAATGCAAAGATACAACTACTAATATATTTATGTCACAGAGACTTGGCTTAGCACCACTTAACTAGCCATCTAAACAAACAAAAAAAATTATGCATTTTGAATTCAAGATAGGAGAAACAAGCAAAGTTTTCGATAGGTACATAACAATCAAAGTAAATTTTTCTAAAAGACACCTTTACTCATATGATCACAAAACAAGAAGCAACCATCTAAAGCAAACCAAAAATATTCAAAAATCAATAGCAGACCAAAGTTATAAATCTTTGGAATAGAAAAATGAGCTGAACTGAAAAATAAAGCGAAAAAGAAAAAAACAGATCCAAATGCTAGCCCATTTCAGTTTATTGTCTCCAGGACTAAGAAGGAAAAAAGAGAAAATGCACATACATTAGTGTAAACCCATAAAATCTGAAGAGGCAGATTTCACGAATTGGCCTTTTCTGGGGATTCAAGATTTCAGATTTTGCTAGTCAAAGATGTGTGGACTGTCAGAGAAAAAGAATTGAGAGACAACAACTCAAATGGTATACTAGTATTATCCAAAGGCAACAAGTCTCTATTCATTCAAATTTTGTCCATTTTTTTCTTTTCTTTATTTTAAAATGGTTTTTTCTCTGGGTTTGAAGATTTTGAAATATCGAAGGTGGACCCAGCGAGGAGCGCATGTGAATGCTGAAATGGAATGACTTTTCAGATCACTTTTTCGTCTTTCTTATTACTAATGTTTTTACTTTTTTTTTCCTTTTTGTTTTTGTTTTGGGCTGCGGTACTCTCTCACGGTGTACATGGGCGACGTGCAAAAATAGTCACTAATAGCTCATGTCTTTGTTTTAAAGCTAGTATTTTAAATGTCTTTAGTCTTAAGCCACTGGTTTAATAAATTTTAACTGCCCAGACGAAAATACCCTTCTGCTCATGTCCTTAACTTCAGGACTACACGTCCTTAACTTTTGAACTTGAAACTCTAAGTTCAGGACTTCAGGCCTACATGTCGTTAACTTTTGAACTTGGAACTCTAAGTTCAGGACTTCAAGGCTACATGTCCTTAACTTTTGAATTTGGAACTCAAACNAGGACTACATGTCCTTAACTTTTGAACTTGGAACTCTAAGTTCAGGACTTCAAGGCTACATGTCCTTAACTTTTGAATTTGGAACTCAAACTTCAAGACCAAGCGTCCTTAACTTTTGAACATGTAAGTCAAAGTTAAGGACCTATTGTCCTTAACTTTTAAACTTGTAACTGTAAGTTAAGTACTGCTTGTCCTTAACTTTTGAACGTGTAAATGTAAGTTAAGGACTCTCTCCTTAACTTTTGAACTTGAAAATCAAAGTTAAGGACCCATTGTCCTTACACTTTTGAACTTGTAACTGTAAGTTAAGGACTGCTTGTCCTTAACTTTTGAACGTATAATTGTAAGTTAAGGATTGTCTGTCCTTAACTTTTGAACTTGTAACTGTAAGTTCAGGACCAAGTATCCTTAACTTTTGAGCTTGTTAGTCTAAGTTTAGGACCTATTGTCCTTAACTTTTGGGCTTCTTAGCCTAAGTTGAGGACCTATTGTCCTTAACTTTTAATTTCCTTCTTCTTTATAATTTTTGTATGATGCCTAACCAAAAGGCGTTTATCATATTGAACAATCTTCTCCTGCAACGAAACATTAAAATGGCTCCTCAGAAAATATGGTGCCTTTACATCAAGACCATATCCCTTGAAAGCCCACAAAAAATATTTTGCTTCCAAGAACTCCAAGTTCCCTGCAAAATGCATGTTGTCTCTATCTTCTTTGTACACTGGGATCTCATATTTAGGATACATTGATTGACAAACTGGATCGGAATGACAGACAAAAACAAGCTCACTAAAAAATATGGAAATCACAAAGGCTGAAACGAAATCCATTCTTCGTATTTGTTGATACTCGGTCCACCCAGTCTTTCCAATCCACTGTATTTCTGTTTGGGAAGGAAAGGGTAACTCTGTCTTTTCATATTAATTTTAATATAATAGTGGCTAGTTTTTCTCAGCATTAAAAATGGTGGATAAAAAGTAAATACCATTTTAAATAGTGGCTACCTGTCACGACCCAAATCCCGGTCGTGATGGCGTCCAACACAATTGCTAGGCAAACCCGACCATTTGAACACTCTCAACCTGAATACAAAATCTCATTACCAGTTAATTGAGTCAATTTAGTAGTTAACAAGATTAATAATTCGATAGTAAATAAAAACACCGCGGAAACCAAAATAACTGTCAAAACAACTCCCAACAGATCTGGGGTCACGAGTTTAGAGCCTCTAATACAACTGCGTAGCAAAAATCGAAACATAAAAGAGTCTAGGATGTGAAATCAAAGAGATAAGGGGAGGAGTCGGGTCCTGCGGACGTCAGCCAGCTACCTCGACAACTCCTGAGAAATCTGGGAAGCAGCAAACAGCTCAATTAAGCTCCTGGAACACCTGGATCTGCACACATGGTGCAGGGAGTAAAGTGAGTACTTCCAACACAATGAGTAATAAGCATATATAATGACTGAAGATGAGAATTCACGAAATACCACAATGTAAAGCTACCGCTAGCAGTTTAGCATAATTAACGAAGAAATGACAAACAAGCAATGACAGGTAGGTCAAAAAATCATCAATGTATGGATGCAATGCAATGCACATGACCGTTGCGGCGCAGCCCGATCCATTTTGGTACCCCGCGCTCATTGTGGGGGTTCAGACTCCGGAGGGGCTCCTACAGCCCAAGCGCAATATCATCGCTGCGGCATGCAGCCCGATCCATTCTCAGTCCAGAATATGCATGTGAGCCACACAGGCAAAGTCAAGTTAAAATTCTCAGTTCCAGACATTAGGAGACATAGTTTAAGTTTCAAAACCTTAGAATTTTGACTAAGCATTTCGAAACAGTGTTTAACTCAGGACTGAAATCATATAACATGCTAACTATCATGGAAGCAGTGATAATAATCCCTATAGGATTCAAATAATCGACACACGGCCCAAATACGTTCATAAAATCCAAGTAGGATGTTTACCAATCAATCTCTAGTGGAGAACACGGTATGAACATCATCCGGGGCGGACTAAGTCATAATCTCTAATCCCAAACGACCCCTCACTCATCATAGAGTACGTGTCTCGCCTCCATATAGTGTCACAGTGTGATATACCGGGGTTTCAAACCCTCAGGTCATCATCTACATCTATTACTCACCTCAAGCCGGCCACAAGTCTAGCTTGCTATGCCTTTTCCTCTCGAATCAACCTCCTCGCGTGCCAAATCTGATCAAAACCACAAAGAATACATTACTATAGATCAAAGAAACATAACCCAATCGAAAATACTCGAGAAATACCAAAAATCTCGAAGTTGGCAAAACCCGAGCTCCGGGTCCACTTCTCGAAAAATTATGAAATTCACATCACTGGATTCCTCGTCTCGCCACGAGTCCGTACATATCAAATTTACCAAAATCGGAGTTCAAATGCCCTTTCAAATCCCAAATTTTCATTTCAAAAACTCAAGCCCTAGTTCTTCCAATTTTTACCCAAATTTTCAGAAATAAAAGGTTGATTCTTCAATAAAATGACGTTTCTAGGTCATGAGACTTACCTCCAATCACTTCCCGTCCAAATCCTCTTCAATCTCTACCACAAAGCTCTTAAGGTGGTTAACAATGGAGGAAAAATTAAATAGACTCGCGGATGAAATAATGATATAAAGCCCTTCTGCCAACAGCAACTTTCGCTTCTGCGGTCCCGTTTCTGCTTATGCGGGACCGCTTCTGCGGCCAAAACTCCGCTTATGCGGTTTTCATTTAAGTTTACAATTTCCGCTTCTTCGGATCACCCCAGTACCGCTTCTGCGGTTGACAGTCCGCTCCTGCGGACTCGCTTTTGCGGACCATATTTCGTTTTTGTGGAATCTCCTCACAGGTCACGAACCGCTTATGCGCTCCTTCACCCGCTTCTGCGGTCCATTTCCGCAGAAGCGGAAATACCGGATGACAGAAAAACTGACCCTGCAACACACTTCAAAACTCTCGTTTAACCACTCGAATTCACCCCGAGGCCCCCGGGACCTCAACCAAAAACAACAACACATCCTAACACCTCATTCAAACTTGTTCCAACCCTCAAAACACATCAAACAACGCTAAAACTATTAAATCACATTGGATTCAAGCCTAAGTTTCTTAAAAACTTCCGAATTGCACATTCGATCAAAAATCCGACCACAACACCTCCGAATGACCTGAAACTTTACACGCATATCCAAAATCACCTAACGAAGCTACTGCAACTTTCGAAATTCCATTCCGACCCTCGGATCAAAATCTCACCTATCAACCGGAATTCGCCAAAACACTAATTTCGCCAATTCAAGCCTAATTCTACACCGGACCTCCAAAATAACTTTCGATCACACTCCTAAGTCACAAATCATCCCCCGAAGCTAACCGAATCATCAGAATTCACATCCGAGCCCTCTAACTCAATAGTCAACATCCGGTTAACTTTTTCAATATAAACCTTCCTTAAAGAGACTAAGTGTCTCATTCCCTATCCAAGCCAATCCAATTCAACTCCTACACAATCAATGTCAATAATGTAACATAAAGAAGTAATAAATGGGGGAAACGGGCTGTAATACATGAGACGACGGACCGGGTCGTTACACTACCCCGCATAATTTTTACTGTTCATGATTCGATTTGGATCGATCTTTTTCTAAAAAGAAACTAAATCAAGTAAGTCGGTTTTTCAAATATTAAAACCAAACCAAACCAAACCAATTAAGTCGATTTTTTCTCGATACGGTTTATGTCAAGTTTTGTCGATTTTTCGATTTTTTCGGTTATTTGTCGATTTTTTCTTAAATATAAGACACACACTATCAAACACATATTCCGATGATCACATTTTCAATATAACACTAACAAATCAATTTGCCTTTGAGAAATCTATTATTTATCAAGATATATTGGTGATAATTGAATCAAATAGTGATGAGTAATTTAAAGACTCAATTAAAAATATATTATTTTTAACACGAAATGGATTCTTACACTTAACAAAAGAAAACTATCAATCAAACTAGAATGTAAAGGTAAAGAACTATAGTAAAACCGCAAACTATTAACATTTACCATCAAATTTTTAAAACTTTGGATAAAAATATACATGTATATAGGTGTAATAATAAAATTTGAAATAGCTACTCCTATAGTCGGTTTGGTTTGGTTTTTTCGATTTTTTCTGATTAAAACCAAAACCAAACCAAATTTGATCGGTTTTTAAAATTCAAAATCAAAATTTTTTTTTTTTATTGGTTTGGTTCGATTTTTCGGATTTTTATGAACACCCCTACTCTATATAGGACAAAACTATTTTCTCTTTTTACTAATTGTTTGAAAATTTAAGCTCAATATTCAATTCCCGCGCATGACAGATTAATTCACTATCGATAAGTGCAATACTTATTTTATTAAATTACCATCTATATTTATTTATATTACTAGTTTCTCGATCCATACGTTGCAAGAGTATATTGCATTGTGTAGAATATGATTTCTAAAATAATATTAATATTTTAGAAAGAATAAAGTATATATGTGAATGATTAACGTGGGTCGTTGTATAATGTTTTATTTGTTAAGTTCAAAATGATTAGATTGTTTGAACCTTTCAAAGATGAACAATCGACTTTTAATTAGATACAAGTGATTATCAGCAAAATTTTCCTATAAAGTACAGTCAGACATCTCTGTAACAGCATTCATATATAACAGTTATTCACTATAAAAGCCAAGTTTTTTTTAGAACTGATTTTTTAAGTCATATTTTACCTCTCTATATCAACTTTTTACATATAACTGCAACAACCATATTTGTAGTAGAACACTCTTTGTAAAATTATCCTAACTATGTAGAATCTCTAAGATTACTAATAACAATTCTAAAATATACACACAATCTTTTCCATTGAACAAATTTTCTATCTTGCATAAGATACAGGATTTGAAGATCTGCGCATGATATATTTTTTCATTCGATACCTTTTCGCTGAAAATTTAGACACGCATCTTCGTCGATTCAAGCATTATATCGGTAGTAAGAGAATAAAATCTATGAAACAACTACAATTACAAAGTTCTCCCATCAATCTTGAAAGAATTTATTTTTCTAGTAGCTTTAAAATGTGTGCTATAGAGTTTAAATCTTTGTACATTTAGTTAATGAATTTATTAATAATGCATTAGTTTTCTTTAATATATGCATATCTTCTGAGATTTTAAATTTGAAGAATTTTCTTATCTTTTATATGTAACATTAAAAAAACAAAAATTATTAATTTTTGGATAAGTTTTAACTATAATAATTAAAAAATATTTAAATGTCAAATACTGTCCATTCGCTATAAAAGTCAAAATATCTCAAAACGAATCGCGCTGTTATAAAAAGGTTTTACTATAGTACTTGTTTGATATCCCTACGACATATAGAGAATATCAAATGAACATTTTCATTAAAACTTGTCTAATGTTGAAACAAACCTTTCATTTGCAACTATTATCTCTCTTGTTCATTTTCTAGTAAGTGATTTCACTATTACTAATATGCAAATTATAATCTGAGAACTATGGGATTAAAATTTGTGATAAGTATTAAGTAATTGGTTACAAAATAATTCATAAATTCCTATAAAGAATTATCAAAGACAGTGTCATCACTAAAAACAATTCGCCCTTTTCCGAGTTGAAAAACATTTTAGAAATTTTGAGTCAGAATGTCATTGTAGGATTACTTTACAACAGTGTTCTTACCAACAAGCAGTAGCGTAGCCACCCTATGTTAAAGGTGGTCAAGCACACACCCCTTTACTGAAAAGTATTTGGATTCAAAGTTTTGCCCATTTTATTTGCCAAATCCTAAACGCAAACCACCATGTTGTATGGTTTATTTGATTCTTTTTCAATCTAAATTTTTTTAAATAAAATAATTCTTATAACCTAAAATTTGTGTAGAAATAAACAACTAATCTTAAAAGTATTTTTTTAACTAAAAGATATTTTTTAAATAAAATTTTATAATTTAAAAATCAAGCTCTACAAAAATTTCTTCAACAAAAGCTCTCTATAAACTACAAATCCTCTCGACATTCTCTTTCCTTTGCTTTTTTTTTTT
>MU679714.1:4813-26804 GCA_026770625.1 Nicotiana glauca | reverse complement strand
AAATGGTTGATCAGTCATTTCTCTTAAGCTCTCTATAAACTACAAATCCTCTCGACATTCTCTTTCCTTTGCTTTTTTTTTTTTTGGTTATTTTAATTTTGATTTATAAAGTTATAGTTCTATTAAAGTTTCTTTTTATTGTATAGCTAATATAAAAATGCACCAAGACACCACAAAATAAACGCAGCTGCGTGCAGAGAGAAAAAAACAGGAGAAAAGTTGAAGGACGTTAATATTTAGCAGTTAAGAAGCAACAAGTAACAGTTGGCACGAAGCAGGTGCCAAATCCTAGTAGCAGTTAGCTTTCATCTAACCTGAAGATTTGATGGACTTGGGTCTTTTACCAGTTGAGAAGCAAAATAGTAATTAACCTCTCTAAACAGGTTGAAGATGTAACCCATTCATAATCTACTCTTCTACTAGACTAGAGCCAAAATTGTAAAAGGAGCTTAAGAGAAATGACTGATCAACCATTTTTAATAATGCACTATGCAGAACCAGAGAAACAGATAATAGTGGCCACAGATGTAGATTAGAATAAAAACTTCACAAAAGTACAAGTTCGCTAAATTTACTACATAACAATAAATAGTATACAGTGAGAATTACACCTGTAGGAAGAAAAGAACAAAGCAAAACAAGATTCCACATCCTTCCTCTTCAATCTAGTAAGGAAAAAGTCCGCAACCTGATCATCAACTCATAACACAAGTGAGATCACATAGCTCTCACACACATACAAGAGAATTGCAATTGGAAAACTAGCTAAAGGGTTTAACGAGCAAGCAGAAGATGCACTTCCACTTGGTCCACCTGAAGGTGGAAATGCAATAACTGAGCCAGATGCAGGCACCACGGAAGAATGTGGACCATCCATTGGAGCACCGCCAGATTCAGAAGGTGAAGGAGCAGGAGCAAACATTGAGTCTGGGCTTACCGAAGTAGGTGGGACAACAAGTGAAGGAAATTGTTGCGGTCCTGAAAAAAATTCAATTGAAGAATAGGGAATAACATATGATGCGTTAAGCAAAAGAAACAACAGAACATTTGTGGCACGGTGTAGTGAAATCAATTGCCCAAAAGAAGTCATAACAAGCCATCAAGTATGTTTTGCAGTTGGCTTACTAAATAATGAAGGTTCTAGAAAAAGAAAAAAAGTGCCTCAACACCCAATATAACTAATTGTATGAAGAAGTTGCATTTCATGTGGCATATTAGAATAGAAATTTGTACCCTAATGCATGAGAATGACTACAGCAAATTATCAATCACACCACAAAAGGTGTAGGTGCCCCCCAAGAGAAGTAAAAAGAGATAACAGAGTTATGTTTTTGGTCCCTATATTTCTTAAAACACCAGATAAAAAGAATATCAATTTGAATGTCATTTACCTGGGCATCGAGGTTGAAGAGATGAGGATAATCTGCAACCAGCAAAAGGGCATACGAAGTGTGTCAAAGGCCATAAGCAACAGAAATCAGAGACCATAACAGCTAAACAGAAATCAGAGACCATAACAGCTAAGCAATTAAGAGCAGAAAATCGAAGTATGATGCTCACGTAGTGATGATGGTTCCATTGACAAAGCCACCATAATTACAAGAAGTCACATTGCAACCACCGCCAGTCTGTTGTACAGTAACATTTCCGAGCATGAGATTGCTGTTCTTGCACTGCATGCTTGAGCAAGAAACTGCTAAGGAAGCTGGCATGCAGTACAAACTGCAAATAACCACCAATATCATGATCAGAACATCCAAAAGACCTCGATAATGCAAATGAAAATCTGCTGACTTACTTCCGACTTCCTGGTCCGCAACTGCATTGCACACAGTGGCTAGCTGTAATAGCATAGCTCCCGTTCGCAACAGATAAGGCATAATCTGAGGCAAATCTTGGGAAGCTAGATGCACAAGCTGTAGATAGAAGATAACAGCATCTATCAGCAAAAAATTCAAGGAACTTTACTCCAATTCTGTTAGTAAGTTCAAGATAAATGAAGTTATATCCTTATTTACGAACACTGGATATCCAACTATGAAATATTTAGCAGAGCAGTTGTTATAAAATCTCTTCTCTAATGCAGTTCCTACGGGAGAAATTACAACCTAAAAAAAGAATTAAGAACAAGAAACAATGAAAACTAAGAAAAAGAAATATTTCCTAACAACAAGAACTGGAAAGAGTATCTGTTTCTGATTTAACCAGAAACGATATATTAACCAACTGAAAAAAGCTAAAATCCAATCTTCAGACTAAAACTCATGTCCTGTTCTCTTAGTCACCTAAAATGGTTAAGAAAAACTCTCGACATGCTACTCTCAGCTTATGCTGCTGTAATATGTCTTTTCAAGAACTATACGTATTTCACTTACACATTGTGACAAGAAGAGAAAAGATTATTACAGGTGACTCTCAACTGTTGACTCCACAATCTCACACGCATAAGTATGAATTGTAACCACATCGGTCATCCTAAGCAGTTCTCACCAGGAAAGAACATTCTTTAAGAGGAAACAAATGAACCCCAAAACACATCAAACTTGTATTCACATTTGCTTCATATGCCTTCATAAATCTTAGCATAATATATCAGCTATTAAATGTAGTTTCTTTTACAAGCCTTGTCTAAATAAAGTCCTAAGCTTGATTGAACTAATTGCTTTAATAGATTGCAGAAGGGAAAACAAAATGGGGTTCTTATGTTGGACATGAAATCTTAATCAGTTCAAATTACATCCTCTATAAGCATTAGAGGGTTATAGGTAAACCGCATGCTGTGTGCATAAGGTTGAATACTACAGATGGCAAATCAAACACTTCAACCACCTACATAACAGAAACACACACACACATAAAACAAAAGGAAGAGTAAGAAGACAGGATTGCTGACCGGACAAGGGAATGGCAAGAATGTCACCCTCCTTAATAGCAGGACTGCCCAAAGCATTGACATTCATAAGATCAGTAAGAGTAGTGGAATAGGTAGCAGCAATCCCTGAAAGAGTATCCACAGGTCTAACAACATATGACATATAAATAGCAGGTAGATTATTGTCAGTCCCATTAAAGCAAGTGCAAGGAAGTGGAATCCAAAGGTTAGTCCCAACATTAAGCACTGAAGGATCAGAACCAACAGCAGTAGGATTCCCTTCCTTAATCTGGTCAGCAGAAACAAGACCACCATATACAGTGTCGGCAATCAAAGACAAAGTATCTGAAGGCCTAGTCTTGTAATGTACAAAAGCAGACTTAAAGATCCCATCAACACAAGAACATGTAACAGGAACTTTAAGGAACAATTTAGCTGGAAGTATGTGGTTTTCAACATCAGGGTATGAGATATCAATAGCATTGGTAGTGAGAAGTGAGATTGGATCAGTTTGAAAGAGTGAGGCCACCTCAGAAACTTTGAGGTCAGTGTAAAGTGTGTAGCCAACAAGTGAAGAGCAAGTATCTGAGTTGGAACATGGCTCAATGGTGGATTTTGAGGTTGTTTGATAGATGAAGCAGCTGCCGCTCAACAGTAGGAATATGGTGAAGAAGAAATGGTGCATTTTTACAAGATACCCTTTTGCTTTTTACCTCTCTTTCTTGAATCTACACTCTACTTTTCTTGGTTCCACAGCAGGAAGTTGCAGAAACACAAAAAATGGGAGGGTTTGGGGGGTTTTGAGAGAGTAAAGTGAAGAGAGTAAAGGGTTTTTGAACAAGGTGGGGTAGGGGTAGAGGGGGGTGGGGTTTTTTATTGGGCAAGGGAGAAAGGAAAGTATAGTTTTTTGAAAGAAAGAGGCAAAATGAGGATTGGAATGTGGGAAAAGCCAAAGGAGGAGACAAAGGTGTAGTATTAAAGTGTTCATGGGTTCATCTACACAGACAATAGTCAGGATCTTGGTCTTTGGGTCTTCTTACCATTTCTTGCTTTTACTATTTTGCCCTCCTTCTATTTATAACTTATCACTAAGGGGTCGTTTGCTAGGGTGTATAGGAATAGTACAGAATAAGGTGTATTAATAATGCATGGGTTAGTAATGCTAGCATTAGTTATGCAGAATTATTTTTTATCTACTGTTTTATGTGGTGTATTAAAATTATAATGCATTGCATAATTTTTAAGAAAAATAGTTGTTTATAAAAATGCCCTCCATATTTTCTAGCTTTAAGGGACTTTAAGGATAATTTTTCCTTTAACCATACTAAATGCATGCATTAATAGCCTTGGTATTACTAATGTCATGATTTTCTATGCATTACTTATGCATAAGATAATACCTAATATGATGTATAACTAAAATAATTATTTATTATATATGGATTGAAAAAATATACCAAACAAAGTATAAATAATACATAGAGCTAATGCTTGCATTATTTTTTTAATACTTCCGCCAAATGACACCTTAATTCTTTCCTTAACTCCATCCAAAAGTACTTACTTTTCAACAAAAGTTTCACCCAACCATCCGTAATCTAAGTAAGTATCAAATATACTATGAACTCTAACATAGGTTATTCATAATCTCCTGTTTAAAGTGACCACAATAAATACTCAAATTAAGTTTGGATTCCTTGTTTTTTCAATGTTACCTCTGTTTATGTTGTTTGATTTCTATAATCAATCACCTGAAGAACTTTTAAATCTAAACAAAGATTTTACCTAAAAGAAAGAACCATAAATTGTGTGAAAAATTGTTAAGTCATTAAATTATCAATTTCTGACTTTAGAACTTGGAAGTATAAGCTAAGAATCATGAAAGAAAGCAAGCTGCATCACATCACATGAATTGGGATGCAAAGAAAACAATGATTTTTCAATAGTTAAGTTCTGGATTCTAAACTCAAGTCTCTTGTACACAGCCTAATCTTGGTCGGATGTGATTGAATGGGGAGAGGAAAACTTACCATTAAGGAAAAAGAATACTGACAAGTCATAAGGGGCTTAATGCAATTATTCAAGAATAGAGGGTATTATGGGTAACCAGAAATTCAAGCTGTCATCAACTGTAAAATGAGCACCTGAGATTTACGTATTTGGTTACTTGTCAGCTGTTAAGAATTTCTGGTTTCTTGTCGCTGGCATATATGGTTTAGAAAACTCTCCTTCAAAACTAATTCAAATAGTATTGCACTACGTACTAGGAGAAAACAGAAAACCCATGAGCCTATGCCTCATACATAATATGACCGTTGGAAATGTCAGGGAAATTGAGATTTTCAGATTGGCCAACTCTACAGATTCATTTTTTATTTTCTTTAATATTTTTATGGGAATACATTTTAAATAAATATTGGCAAAAGGTTATGAGTTAGTTAATCAATTGTAGCAGTCGAATAGACCAACTAACAATTCTCAATTTCTTGATGAAATATCTTATACATAGTTAAAGTCACGACATTTGCATATAATAATAAATGAAAGTGAGGAACTTGTACATGTTGGAAGATAATGAAAAATGAGCTGAAATGAAAGTAAGCTTAACTGAATAAAAGAGAAAACAGGAAATGCAAATAAATGGTGCTGGATGTATGTCATTTAGGAATCTCGATAAGCTTTGATAGTAGATGATTTATATTAGTTGATGCAAAGAAAACAATTTGGAGGAGACATTTGCCACCACCCAAATTCGTACAATCGTGACTGTTACACTTATGGTGAGTGGCAATAACTTCCCCATAATTTGTTTATATTAGTTTTCAGTATGCGATTTGGTACGTGTTTCTCATCTCAATAAGTAAACACTTTTTATAAATCAGATAAATATTGAACAATGTATTTGTTTAGCTGCAAAATTTGGATGATAATTGGACTTATAAGTGGTTTTTAGGATACGTGATTTAATTTGATACAAAGCGATAAATTGAATTATAAATAAGCGAACAACAATAAAATAAATTCAAACTGTATGACGTGAACAATTATAGCCTTGAAAAGTAAGTCCTACTTGAATTGGATGTCGTTCAAACGATATAAGATACAAAAGAATAGTAGCTTGCAGAGAGAAAATTATATTAATGCCTTAGGATGCATGTAACAATCTGTCTCGCAAATAATCGGACCCCCTTTATATATTAGGGGAATCCTACTTTAGGTAAAAAATTTATAAAAGGTAAAAAAATCTCATGATTTGCTAACTATCGCTGCCGTAATATCCGACCAGTTACGGATATTTCGGCCTTCCATTATCTGGTCCGATAATGTTACCTCGGGCTCAATCGGAATCGGGGTCGATTTCGGGTCATGGACTTGGTATCATCGAAGACGGGTTTTCTAACCTCGTATCCTGGTTCGATGTAACCCCGGGTCGATCTTCAATTCATTACATTTTAATCCCGATCTGTCATGCAATAGATGAGCTCGATTTCGACCGTATACAGATAGTCCCCTCGTTTTTCAGAGTGTAAACGACGAGAAATGATATGAGCCCCTGATCCTCATCTCGATAATTTGCGTCAGAAATGACAAAAATGGATGAAACATCTCGTCAGTCACGTCTTAATGGCATTAAATGTTTGTCAGTCGTTGGTCGGCCACTACAGACTTTGAACCGTCATTTGAAAACTATAAATACTCCATCCTTAATTCATTCAAGCTTTACATCTAAACCTCTTCTACTCTTGTTCTTAAAAAATCTTTGTACTCTCTAACACTTGTATCCAAATTTCTTGAGGTTTTTGCAAGAACTCTCGCTTGTCTTCACTTCAAACCATTAAGCGTAACCTTTTAACTTCCTCTTCTTCATCTTTATTCAAAAGAAAAATGACAAAGACTTCTAAGACAGTTCCACAAAAAGAAGTTGCCTCTTCATTATGGCTGGCCGGTAAGGAACCAGCGGCGGAACCTCCTCTTGAAGCATTTATTCTTGGCGGGTGCTCGATCGATGTTGATTTCAAGGTCGAGAAAACCTCCTCGGTACCGGGTCGGTGTGAGCCGGTCTTGAGATATGCAAGAAAAATTCAAAGTAAAGGCTTAAAGAAGTTAGAAGAAGACCTACTTAAGGATTCACGACGACAGTTCAAAGGTACTAGTGGCCGACCACCAACTGACGCTCATTAATGATCTTGGGAACTGTACTGATGCGATGCCTCAGTCGCTTTTATCGCTTACATCACGAGGGTGACATCATAACTAGTCAAGGTATAAAATCGAAGGCTTAGTTTGTTTCTTCTTATTACACTCCAAGAAACGAGGAAATTATCTATATATAGTTAAAACCGAGCCTACCCAATTGTGCTATTTAATCGAGACCACAGAATTGGATCGAGGGTCAGCCTCATAATGGATCAGACCAGAACGCAAAGGCAAGGTAGCCAATTCGAGGAGGTTCCTGTTGGGATCTAGGCCACCAGTGATCGAGGCCAACTATAACACACTTCGAGCAAAGTGCAGTAACGGAAAAGCAAAACATCTATAACCGGTCGAAAATCACTCCGGAGATCCCGGAACGGATCAAATCAAGGGCGATTGTTAGGGCTAATCACGAAATTTACTTTCGTACTTAGAATTTTACCGCAACTAAGGCCTCATTTGTTTGCACTTAATGGAGGTCTGAATCTTAATCATTCAAATATCAGACATTAAGTGTGTTTTTTTCTAAAGTCTGAATCTTAATTATTCAGATCTTAATCATTAAGTGCGTTTATTTTTTTACTTCACAACCACTTAATGGGTCCGAATAGGTCTGTATGATTAAGATCTATAACGGAGACTTAATTTCATTAGGATGCTATTACGTATTTATTATTAACTGCCGCCACCGCCTACCATTATCAACTACCACCGTGCCATCACCACCACCACCACCATCACCACGCCACCATCATCCTCAATCATCGTCGCCACCAATATCAACCATCACCACCCACTATTCTCACCACTCCGACCACCATCATTCTCACCCACAATCAATACTCATCCACCTCAATTACCACAACAGACCACCCCATCACCATCAACAAACCACAACCGGTACTGCCCCATCTTATAACCTACCACCACCCACCACCCACCTTCCTCAATCACAACTATTACGACCATCCGCCATTATTAACTATCACTATCCACCACCACCATCCTCAATCATAATCACTACCACTACCAATCACTACTAGCTACTAGCATGGATCACCGTCATCAACCAAAACTACCACCAACCACCGCCTCTAGTCGACATTTACTCGTTAGCCATCACCACCAACAACTATCATATTTTTAAAAACTATATATTTTATTGATAGAATATTAGATTAGTTAGTATTTTATTTGAATTTTATGTTTATTAATTTTTAAATAAAGACAGTTTTATACATTCAGATGTTAAAAATCAAACAGTCTTAGTTATTTCTATTCAGATCTTAATACACATCTTAATATATTCATATGTATATTCAGATTCAGATGTCTTAATCTTAATACACATCTTGATATTCAAATGTATATTCAGATTCAGACGTCTTAATCTTAAAAAAACAAATGAGGCCTAAGACGACTCCACTATATAAAGAGAGCCCTAATCATTCTGTAACCACCTTAAATTTACGAATATCAAAGCAATATAATGTTCTTAGCTTACATTCTTGTTCATTAGCTTATTGTGTCTTTTAATATTCCAGCATTAATTTGTTCGAGGGCATAAAAGCTCGAGAGCTTAATTACGTTCCAAAGCTGGTTTGCTTTATTTCATTGTCAATTTCCATTGTTCATCTTTATATTTGTTCATTAATATTAAGTGAAATTACGTATCCTTAAAACCCTATTATAAATTTAATTGTTATCCCATTTTAAGGGTAAACAGATTCCTATAAGACGTGTTAATATTTTGGTCCCTCTTAAAAGAAGTTTAGAAAATTACATTCACTTGAAAAAATTCGTCGACCAAAACTTTTGGCCGTTAGCTTAAGTTGTGAGCAAAAAATATGCATGCTTTTTAAGAATAGCTATAAATGTATGAATTCTTTCACAAAGTTTTCTCTTCATGGTATTTTTAATTTAACAAGATTTCCTGGCCAAAATACCAAATAAGGACATCTAGTATCATTAAAGATAAAGGAAGAATCACATTCTAGTACCTGCATGACGAGTAAACATGCTAAAATCAATAAATACCGCAATTAATTTATCAAATATATCATATCTCAGCACATTTATAATGCCTATCAGCATTGGCCATGAACCCCTCACAGACAACATCATCATTCAATATTGTACGGGTGCCTGGCATAAGTCCCTCACACAAGCACATACATATGACCATGTGCCCGCTCTCTTTCTAAATACCATACTCCGAATGGGTGTTTACTTGACCATTCGTTGATAGGATATAAGCCAACAATCAATATCACGTAGCCCAATCATGGGGCCTGGTGCCCATGTCGCTCCTAGTCAGTACCACTTAGCCTAATATGGGGCTTGGCGTACGCGTTACATCAAAATCAATACCAAATCGGTTTTATGGCCCAAGCTCAATCATCAACCGCTTAAGTCTCAATTAACCACATCTCATAGTACTCATTTCAACAGTGTCACACATATGAGGCATCAACAACATGTGATAAATCATAATAAGAATGCACCGAGATAGATGTATCATACACAAATATAGCATCATGACTAAGAGTATGTCTACAATTAATTAAAACATCTCAAAAAAATAGAATATCCCTATCATGTCCGAAGAAAATAAGCACATAGCCTAGACATGATTTCTAACATGAATCATAGCTCAAATATCATATAAGCAGAGGAAATACAGATATAACGAGGCATGATAGCAATCAAGGCATATAATAACCTAAGGTCTGCCTGATTCATGAATAACCTCGGTGCACGCACATACGCCCATCACCTAGCACGTGCGTCACCCCCAAAATATCTCAAATACCATAGCCAATGAAGAATATTACCCTTAAATATGGATGGCAAGCAGTGCAGTGTGGTGCGGTTGCGGAGCAAACCCGCATAAACACGCGAGATCTCAACCCCCCTCCCCCGCTCCGCATAGCATTTTTACCCCCGTCCACCCACCCCCACACAGACCCCACGTCCACCTGGTCCACCCCGCATAAGTTTTTTTTTCATTTTGTTTTCTTATTTCCTTTTTATATTTTGGCTGGAATTCAATTTAGTCAACCAAATTTTTGAAAGTTTTTTTGTTTCTTAAGTGTTAAATCTCAATTAAAAAAGAGAAGCCAGTATTACTCATTGTAAAAGATGCTAATGATCCCTTAGTGAATTGATTTAATATTCGTTCGTAAAATAATATTCACGTTATTGTAATACTATTTCTAATACCCCTTAATGAATGTCTTTACATCAAAATTTAGTTTCACAAAAACAGATTGTTATATGTCTTAGTTTTTATGAAAATTGACATCAATTGACCATCTTCATCAGTTCTTTTCTTGATCCACCATCTATGAGTGAAGACTGGCTATGCTTGTAAGAAAAAGGAAAACCAAATCCTAGGTAAAGTTGTGCAGTAGATAGTTACCTTTACTGACGAGAGGATAGGATGGTTACAAATGTGAGCGTTACTGTGTTAAACCAAAAAATCAGAAAAAACTGTTAGAAGAATTATAGAAATCTGAAAATAGTAGAAAATCAGAAATATTCCGAGTCCACAAGTTTCTTGTGTGTCCTTAAGGAATTTTAACCCCCTCACACGTTGCCAAGGTAATGGATTAAATCCTCCCAGGATAAAACGAAATAAACCTTCCTGCAACAGTGGCAATACAAACTGCAGGATACCAACGAACTCAAATAACGGAGCAAAATCACACTTACGAATTTGAGAGAGAGACTGCGAATTAGGATGCAGTATATTCAGAAAGAAAGAAGTTCTGGAGTATTTTTCGTGTGTAGAAAATGCGGCCTTGCCTCAGAATTTATAGGCAAGTATCAAAAGAGGTGTCTGGAAAAGGTGTCTTTTCTGAAAATACGCTGCCTGCCGCGGTTCTACCGTGATCCGATCATTTGACAAATCCAAATCCAAATCCAAAGTCGAAGCCGAGCCGAGCCGAGCCGAGCCGAGCCGAGCCGAGCCGAGCGAGCGACGACGATGGCGCGAGGGTTCATTCTCTTCAACTCCTTTTAAGAGCTTTAAGAAGTGAATCTATATATAAGCACACAAATGTGATTGTCCCTCACCAATGAGGGACAAAGTGCAAGACAAAAGTTCACTTCTTCAAATTTTCATTTTCCCCCCATTTTATTTTCCTCCATTTCTAATTCACACTTCTTCTACTTTAAAGCCCAATGGCTTAAAGTCCAAACAACAAATTGTCACAACCATTCCTTATTCCCATATTTTATGGGAAATGTACAGCGAAGCAGAATGTTTAAATTTGTAAATTCTTCACCCGCATAGACCCGCAATCCGCCCCGCATCGCATAAGTTTTTATGAAAAGTATTTCTACCCGCCCCGCATCCTCCCTGCCCCGAATAAATTTAAACCTGCATAGCCTTATATCTGCATCTCCCTGCACCCGCACCGCGCCATTTGCCATCCCTACCCTAAAACCAAGTTTAGATATGTTGCTTACCTCAAAGCGCGTGAATCAATACTCCAAAAAATTTTTCCCACACGAATCGACTTTCGAGTGACACGAATCTAGTAAAAAACAACTTAATATCATCAATAAAAGCCATGCGAAATAACCCCAGAAAATACAACTAAGATCTTGATTCAATATACAAAGTCAAGCCCGCGCTCGTATCCCGGAACCCGACAAAACTCACAAATTCCTAATACTCATTCCGGTACGAGTCCAAATATCTATGTTTCATCCAATTCTAACCTAAATCATCAATTTTTACTCGCCAAAACCATAGTAAAGAGTCTCCAAATTCCATCTTTAATTCACATAAACTAGGCAAAATAATCCATAGGTAATCAATATCTAACATCAAAATCAAGTAAAGTTTAATTAACCCTTCAATTTTAGTGAAATCCTATCAAAAATATCGCCTATAACCGATCTCCACAACTACAAACAATGAAAAATAACCAAACCCTCGAAATCATATAGTATGCCCAGCGATTCCGCATTTACAGTCCAAAATATACTTGGGGTAGCACTTATGCGGAGCAATTTCCTCACTTGTGGTCTCACTTAAGCACCCAACCAACCACAGTTGTGGTCACGCCCATCGCACCTACTTCCACGGTCTCTTCATTGTAGATGTGGCCTCACTTCTACACCAAACCTTCTGCAACTACGGTCCTTGCCTCCTCCAGCCCAACTTCGCTTCTACGATTCTAGGTTTGCATATGCAGACTCACACCTACGAACAGACCCTCGTAGGTGTGAAGACACTAGAACATGTCTGCCTAAAAATGTGAAAATGATCTGCAACTCATCTGAAACGCACCCAATCCCCTCGGGACCCTGTTCAAACACATTAACCAAATTCAAAATACAACACATACCTACTCGAGTCCTCAAATTATACACGATAACATCGAAACCACAAATCGCACCTTAATTCAAGCCTAAGGAACTAAATAACTTCCAACTTCCAAAACACATGCCGCACCACATTAAATCAACTCGGATTGACCTTAAATTTTGCATGCAAGTCCCAAATAATAAAACAAGCCGATTCTGATTCTCGAAAACCATAATACGAACCTGATATCAACAAAGTCAACTCTCGATCAAACACGTGAACCTTCCAAACCTTCAACCTTTTAATTTTCGCTAAATAGAACCAAATCAACCTACGAAACGCCAAATCAAAATTCGGACATAAGCCTAAGTCCAAAATCATCATATAAACCTATTGAAACTATCAAAATACCATTCCTGGATCGTCTAGACAAAAGTCAAACTCTGGTCAACTCTTATAACTTAATGTATGCGGTGAAAACCGGGGAACCAATTTTCCCCGACATGATACTTCGGAGAATGAACCTGAAAGTATGGGATCTCGAGCCGGTCGCCTCCCTCAAAGCCCGCCAATACCTTGCCAAGAATAAACGACTACTAGAGGCTCGACGAGCGTAAAATCCCCCGAGGAATGCACCCAGGGTCGACCAAAACTCCTCGAGCGGTTCGACGCCAGCTCTCACATAACATAAAGCCAATGGACTGTCACATCTCATCCTTTTTTGTCATGTCAAAAGATTCTGTACTAAGTTTGGGCATCCCCTTTTCTATAAAAAGGGGCCATTAACGCCTTGTAGGGCAGAGCTCCACTACTTCAAAAAGTGCAATAATATCTCTCTCTCTCTTTCTCTTTTCTTCTAAGCTATTTGTTCCTATAGGCCCGAGGCCACTTCGCATTTATTGTCCTCTTACTCGCTCTTCACCATATAGCTCATCATTGGCCATAGAAAGCCTTAGTTAATTGTATCTTTACGTGTTTCCCCACCCTCGAATGTCCTCGATAACTCGATCTCGGCTCAAGCCTCAGCCCCGAGACCTCCATCGACCTACTCTACGTCCGGCCAGCAGGCCCATTCAGTTTGCTTACTGCCTCGATTTAACTCATATTTTATCGCTACACTTCACATTTTTAGCATCAACTGCCCCTAACAACTAGTTTTAGAATAGATCACGTATTTTTAGAAACCCATTTATAAATTTAATTATTGTTACCATTTTCACGGTAAACAGTTTGGCGCCTACAGTAGGGCTAAAAATAATAGTGATTATTTTCTTGCTGGTTTCCTTACACGACGCACGTTATCTATCACACTTTTCTTGTCCAAGATCCTTTAATTTCAGGCTAAAATATCTGGCTCGATAAACGGAGCCTAAAACAACAACCTCAAAAATCACGGGAAAAATAGCATGGTTGTCTCGGTCATTGGAGCACCTCTGCAGCATCTTGAGATCGCCCCTGGACCGATCTTAGCGGACGCAGACTCACAAGACGCAAAACAAGTCGACGAAACCTCTCACACTAACAGAAGCATACGACACGACGACCAACAGAAAGTACAAAAAACCCCGGCCCGGGAAAAACAAGAAGTAAGTCTTCACGTTATCTTCGAAATGTTGCAGGCACGGCAATTTTCCATCGCTCAGCTGCAAAGCTACCCGTGGACCCCAGCATAGCAGCGCTAGAGACGGCTCCCCCCGTCGAGCGAACACTCGAAAGGTCAAGCAACAATAGATTGGTGGCCGATCCTGTCATCGTAAAAATACTCGAGGACCTCACTAATAGAATCGAATCAGGAGTGAAAATGATTGTGGACAACAATAAAAAGGTCGAGACCTACAAATCCAGGGTCGATTAGATCCCAGGTGCGCCCTCAGTTCTCAAAGGCTTGGATTCGAAGAAGTTCATCCAAAGGCCGTTCCCCGAGGAAGCAGCCCCCAAGCGCATCCCAAAAAAGTTCAAAATGCCAGAACTCCCCAAGTACAATGGCACCTCCGACCCTAATGAACACGTCACTGCTTACACCTGCACGGTAAAAGGCAACGATATAAAAAATGACGAGATCGAGTCCGTGTTATGGAAATAATTCGGAGAAACGCTTTCAATGAGGGCCATGATGTGGTACCACAACTTGGCTCCCAACTCCATAGATGCATTCGCCATGCTAGCAGACTCCTTCATAAAAGCACATGCTGGAGCCATCAAGGTAGCAACAAGGAAGTCCGACGTTTTTAAAATCAAGCAGAAGGAGAATGAAATGTTGCGGGAGTTTGTATCCCGCTTCCAGACGGAACGAATGGAGCTACTGCCGGTCTTCGATGAATGGCCGGTGCAGGCCTTCACCCAAGGCCTGAACGAATGAAGCTCGATGGCCTCAAAACAACTAAAGGAGAATTTAATTGAATACCTGGTCGTAACTTGGTTGGACGTTCACAATCGATACCAGTCGAAGATCAGGGCCGAGGATGACTATCTGGGAGCTCCTTAAGGCTCAGTATACCCCAATAGACTCATGGCAAAGGAGACGAAACCAAACAAAGAAAGATACCAACCATACCTCGAAGACAGAAGAAACCCCCCAAGGCGCAACTTACCCCACAACGATCGGAGGATAGATCGAGGAGATGACCCTCGAGGGCTCGTCAATAGAACCAGGATCGATTAAAACATGGCACTGATGAACGTGCCCCACTTGTCGGAATACAACTTCAGCATCGACGTATCGGACATTGTGTTCGCTATCAGAAAAATCAGGGACGCCAAGTGGCCCAGACCAATACAGTCAAACCCGTCGCAGAGGAATTACAACTTAGTATGCGAGTTCTATAATACACACGGCCACAAAACCGAGGATTGCCACCAATGATGAGAAGAAGTGGCCCGACTAATCAATAAAGGGCACCTCCGGGAATTCCTTAGTGATCAACCCAAAAATCATTTTTGAGACAGGTAAACGACCAAGAAAAATGAGGCAAACGAGCCACAACACGTCATCCACATGATCATGGGAGGTGCCGATACCCCGTAGGAGCCCATGATGAGGAAAACAAAAATATCCATCACCAGGGAAAAACTGACTCGGGGATATATCCCCGAAGACGCCCTCACATTCAGCTAAGAAGAAACCGAGGCTCTATCCAACCCCACAACGACGCCCTTGTAATCTTTTTCCTTGTAAATTCTTTTCAGACAAAACGTGTACTGGTGGATCCAGGTAGCTCGGCCAATATTATTAGGTCAAGAGTGGTAGAATAGCTCGGGCTGACTGAATGGATCGTACACGCCACTCGGGTCCTTAATGGGTTCAACATGGCAAGCTAGACAACTAAAGGGGAAATCATCCTCCCAATCACAGTGGCCGGCACAACCCAAGACATCAATTTCCATGTCATCAAAGGAGATATGAGATATAACACCATGTTTGGACGTTCATGGATACACTGCATGAGAGCGGTATCACCCACTCTCCATCAGATGATTAAATTCCCAACAATGGATGGGATCAAAACTGTCTATGGGGAGCAACATGAGGCAAGGGAAATATTCGCCATACACGATGAGCTGCCGACGCCCGCACTTCTACTCCCAGAAAATCTAATGGGTGAATCAGACCTCGACCCCGGTCGGGTTTGACAAAAGTGAAATCCGCATCACATGTCCACCCTTGGGAGGTCATAATAAGCCGACCCCGAGGAATTATGCCAGGCCTGCCTCGCTTTAAGGCATGTCTACTTCTTTTATTTTTTAGAATAAGAACTAACCCCTATGCAGGCACCCAGCCCGAGAGATCGGGAAACTGACTCTATCAGAAGAAATTGAGACCCCCGAAGCACACCCGTTGCACTCTTTTCCTTCGATCGAGTTTTTTTATCCCAAAACAAGGAAAGGGTTTTTACCGGCAAGGTTTTTAACGAGGCAACAACGGCAAAACTGCTAAAAGGGGAAAACACCACAGGGTTGATCAAAGCCACCCTAACGACCAACCTACAAGTGGCAAAGTGAATTCCCCTTGGGAGCCTCCCAATCCAAAGGATATGGAAAAACGTCGAAGCAAAGGTTCCTACGGGAAGACGGCTTATAAGGCCGAACGATCAATATAATCGAAATTCGCCAAAGCGGAAGCATGTACTATTATCGGGTAATCAATCAAAAAATATCCATTTTTTCTCTCGTGAAAGAAAAGGAAGGATCCCTCTCGAAGTAGAACAAATCATTGAAGCAACCATATTCGGCGAAAAATAAGCTAGCCTAGAAAAAGTAGAACGCATACTATGCCTAGGAATCGAAGAATATCTTCCAGTGTCTCGTTCCTCAAAAAAGAGGGATTCAAGCCTGAACTGATCCGATATACTCAGAGACTTAAGCAGTTCAGCACCCCTACGACCCCAGGGTAGGGACTTCGGGCTCACGAAGCCCCTGCAATACAACTCCAAGTTTACAAAAGGCAGTATTCAAGCCTGAACTGATCCGATATACTCGAAGACTCAATATAAGCAATTCAACAACTTGCGCGACCCCAGGTTTGGAACTCCGAGCCTATCAAGCCCCCAGAAAACAATACCGAGCTCACGAGAAGCTGTCTTTAAGCAAACTCGGTAACTCAGAGGTTGTCGCCAATCGCCACGCACTGAAAATCCGAAACTATAAGACCCTAGGGGGAAACCTCGGCATAACAAGATATGTTCTACAAACTGTAAGACCTCAATAGGCATGACAAACTGTAAGACCTCAACAGGCATGACAAATTGTAAGACCTCAACAAGCATGAAAATCCCAATACATAGGCTATACATAGCATTTGTAAGACTCTGTAAAGGGCATACCCTCTATGTAGACGCCCAAACTATCACTAAGGGATCAAAAATGGCTACGACAAAACGCATATGACTACGGTCAAAACGGCTGGCACAACCCAAAAAATGCGACTCGGGGATGCCCGACTATTGCTAAAAAATCGGAGGCCATTACTCCGATATACTTCAGAAAGAACCGGTTAAAACAGGCTTCCCTCCACAGGCAAAAAAATAAGCTCCGACAATGTCGGCTCCAAAAATGCAAAAGCGTCGATCTACTCGACCTACGAGCTATGAACCTTACGAGGTACTCGAAATACCACCGACAACAACTTGAAATCGAGGTTCCTCTGGAACCAACGACGGGTTAGGCAAAATTACTACAAAAGACCTTAATGAGCGGATACAAATCCTACACAAAGACCACGGGCAAAAAACAGCGTAAGAGCCATTATCACCAGCTAAGCAAGCCTACGGGCCATATATTGAAAGGACTCTATGACCATATAGTGTAAGAACCATTGTCGCAGGCTAAAAAATCTTGACAACTTGAGGATTAAAATGCGCTCGAATTGTAACCCGATGCAGAGACCAGATCCAAAATAGTTAACTATACAGGCCTATGGGCCACATATCAAAAGGTCTCTACAACCAAGCAGCATAAGTGCCATCACCGACGGAAATTCAATAAAATCTAGGGGTCGATTACAGCTCGAATCGCGATGCGATTCAGAGACTGGACCAGGAAAATACGGCATGCCTAAAGGCGCGACACAAGCTCCACTATTGTCACCCGAAGATTTGATGAAACATAAAGGTTGATCGTAGCCCGAATCGCATTATGGCTTGGAGACTGGGCTGCTAAAATAACTAAAAAAGCAATATGCCTAAGGGCATGGCTCGGATGATACCGTCATCAGCCTACTAAACCCCCAGGCCACGCGACCGCAAGATCACTTCAACCCAGAAGCACGAAGGGTTATCACCATCCGACCATGTTGGCAGGAAAAAACCTAAGGGTTAACTGGAGCTCGAGTCACAATGTGACTCGGGGACTGGACCCAAAACAGTTGAGAAATGCAACATGCCTAAAGGCACGGTGCAAGCACCATTGTCGCCGCCCGGGGACTTGAGGCAATTTAAGGGTCGATCGCAGCCCAAATCGCAACGTGACTCGGAGACTGGACTCGAAGATTACAAGGTAAATAAGAGCACGGCATGAATGCCACCGTCGCTAATTCAAGGTAACTTAAGTGTCGATCGCAGCCTGAATCGCAACGCGACTCGAAGACTGGGCCAAACATAGTTAAAGCACAGCATACCTAAGGGCATGACCCAGATGACACCCCTATCAGATCTCTAGGCCACTTGTCCGCAATATCAAATTCAACTAAGAGCACAAGGGGCCGTCATCGTTCGCCCATACAGGCCGGGATAAGTCCCAAAGAGCAGTTACAGCTCGGGTCACAAATGCGACTGGACCCAAAACACAGCTGAAAATGGCAAAATGCCCAAAGTTATAAGATGAAAACAACTACTATCTGCATGTACGGGCACAAGGAAATCAAAGAACAAGAAAGGTCGAAGCCAGAGCACAACTCAGAGGCCAAGCCGAAGCAGCCAGGCCAAACGCGAAAGTCTTAAAACCCATTCACATCAAAGAATTGCACCGAAAGACCTTCGATCAGTTCCGAGCCTACTAGGATCCCCCCGAGCATCCAGAACCGGCCCGCCCGGTCGAGATCAACGAGCAAAGAAAAAGGTACCAAAGTACAAAATTACAAATTCCTTCTTATATATTATGTGCACAAAAAAAGGGGTACACTCTCCATCTATAGGCATACATCGGAAGCAAAATGACAAAACTACAGAATCAACACTCCGCACCAAAGGAATCCACGACTTACCAAGATTTCACCCTCCACAAGAAATTATCAAGCACCACGGTTATTTTACTTGATCGAGCCAATTCTACCGGGGCAATGGAACCCTTTGCGTCAACACGCTCAAGTACCCCTCTCCAAATCTACGACGGACACATTCCTCGATTCTCTGCTCTCGGTCAAAGTCTCACTACAATCCAGCCTGGACGTCAGTAGCACCCCTTAGTTTCCCGTTCATACCCAGCCAATCTTTGACGCTGACACAAAAGAAGTCGAGCTTCGAGGGACAAAGACCCTATCCGAGGCATCTGCTCATTCGGAGCATAAGCCCACACCTGAGCTCCTAGATTCCCACGAGCCACTCTAGCAAGATCAACATCGCCCTTAAGGTACTATAAAATCCAGTCTTTTTCTGCAGCTGATATAAACGAAAAAAGGGGAGGGTTAGCCCTAAAGACAGAAAGGGCGAAGCACACATTGCAAAGAGCCACCTGCTCTATCAAATAGATCCCATATTTTGGGCCCGTCCCCGGATATAAAGGGCCCCAAAGGCAGTCGACTTAGTTGAGGCATTCTCCTCAGAAGCACGGAGCGGCCTCGCCTTGATAAAAGGCTTTGACACACTACATACCTTATTATCAATGTCACCTGCCTAAAGATCTACAGCCTCGGAAGGAGGCACATCCATACCCCCGAGGGACCATCCGACGCCAACAATGCTCGCAATGGAGGAAAGAAAAAACAATTGGTAGGTTCACCATCATCGAAGCAGAAAGCGGGGCATGTCGCCCGAAAGACATCCTTCCGTCTCTATAAGCAACTAACGAGGGTATCGAAGGCATGGCACCAACGCACAGGAGGAACAACTAGCCTGAGCTCGGTCTTCGCCTCCTCAAAATAAAGTAGCCATTTAGAGGCAGGCCCCGACGGCCCCCAGGGATGCAAAGGCAGCCAAGAACACCGACCATCAGCGCCGTGTCCCACACCGGTATGATAGCCGGCCTCATAAGCCCTCATCATAGTAAAATAAAGCTCCTAAAGGCCAGTAACGCCTTCACTAACAAAAAGACAACGCATAAAGGCCTCCGCCAAAGGAAGACAGCTAGCAGATGCAGTGGCACCTTAACAAACGCTCGTATGGAATGACCTCCGGACTTCGGTCAGGGCAATACAATCATAGGCAGACCTCTGCTTGGAGCCTACATTCGGGGAGACGCCAGTGCCGATAAACCCACAACCCTTGGTTAGGACTCCTGTCGTAGGTCACCACAAAATCCGAAGATATCACCCTTGCCTTCGCGACAAAAATATCTGGTGGCCCAACGTTACTGGTCTTATTTTTAAGTCGGAGCATGAAGAACCCTACGCGGAGCTATTTTTTCAAGCAAAATCCCTACAAGGGTCAGAATAAACACCCAAATACAAGTAAACGTAGTTAACCCGATGCAACCTGAAGAGGGTTATCTACATCAAGATTGACGGACACCCCCGGGTACCCGAAGATGGTCCTCACCCGGGATAACGCTCTCGAAAGTTTTGGAATTCAATAATATCCAAACAATTTGGAGGGCCCGATAACCCAGACCTATCGGAACAAATGCTCGCACTCAAACCAGATGTCGAAAGTCCACAAGTGAAAGGAAGCAGTCAAAGGGCCTCAAAGAGCATAAAAACATTTAAAAGCAAAGCAAAACAAGGAAAGCAGAAGTCTGAAAAAGGTTTATTCATATTCATAAGAAATACATTAGCAAACAGCCCTCGAGGGGTCCTTACATATGACTACAAAAGTCCGTGAGGGGATCATTACATGGAAGAAAAATCTGAAGATATGCATACAGCAAAAACCTAAGGGTCTAGCCTGGCCTTTTATGACATCTCTGTCGTCATCTCCTCGAGCGTATGACCTCAAAGACAATATCTTCCATGTTCGAGGCCCTAGGTGACCCCACCTCGAGTCCTTAGAATGGCATCTTCAAAAATAAGAAAGGTGGAGAAAGGTTACAAGAAGTGGCTAGGTGAAAAATCAGACTGTGGAGAAACCCGCCAGTATCAACCCTGCCAAACCGCTTCTCAAGACTTTGCCACGGCTCGGGAACTGCCGCCATACCCCTAGGAATCCAAAAGGGGTGTAACACACCGAGCCAAGGAAGGAGGGTGAGCAGTGGTATATATTCCGAGCCCCCTCTTGAGCAGCGATGCATAGTCCGAAAGAAAAGACCCCCTAGGGTCGGAAGGAGTCAGCCCTCTGCCTCATCGCCCCAAGGTGATAGCGACAACAACAACAACAATAACACCAACATCAACAACAACAACAACAAAAACATTACAGCGGTGTGATTTCACTTAATCGGAAAGAGGCCACAGAAGGAGTCAGGGCATATATGGCATGAAATCATTAAGCCTGGGGTCTCGAACACGGCAAGATGGTGGAACTTCAAAAGCAAAGCAGGAATGAGAGATTGGTATCAAAGAAAATGGGGGTAAGAAAGGTAACCATCAACAGCCCCATTTATAGGAGGAACAAAGCAACTGATAGCGCTATTACCTCCCTTAAAAAATGTAATGGCAGGCGCAATTAATGCGTTCATTGAAACTGAATCGATAGAAATGACTCCAAAGGTCGTAACTGTAACGACCCAACCGGCCGTTTTGAGTACTGGCGCTCCATTCAGCAGTCGGAGGCTATGAACAGCTTCACTTCAGGTATTATGACTTGTGCGCGTGGTCGGAATTAAATTTCAAGAAGTCCAGAGTTGATTTGGGAAGAGAATTCTCATTTCGAAAGCTTGAAGTTGAAAGAATGAGCTAGGATTTGAATTTCAAGTAAACGACCTTGGAATCAGGATCTGGAAGTCCCAGCAGGTTTGTATGATGATTTCGGACTTGGGCGTATGCCCGGATTGGGTTTTGGATAACCCGGGAGCGTTTTGGC
>MU679713.1:24228-36044 GCA_026770625.1 Nicotiana glauca | reverse complement strand
ATCAAACTTAGGTAATCATTAAAGAACGTGTAAAGTTCTATCCTTGTTACTGAACATTGTCTTCATCACGAGAATGGACCAAAGTTTTTATTTTGACAATGTTGAACCGGTCAATCATAACTTTGTTTGAGCTCCTTGAACCTAGATCTCGGAACATCCAAAATTCTAGGTATGGATAAGTATTCTCAACAGCCCTGGAAGCCAAGTGCCGCCCCTCTCCAAATTCTAAAGAAGTTGAAGATGCCTGATATTCCAAAGTATAATGGGACAACAGTCCCCCGAGATCACGTTACTGCATTTACAACAGGTGTCAAGGGCAACGATTTGACTAAGTAGGAGATTCAATCAGTCTTGTTTAAAAAATTCGGTGAAACGCTCACTAAAGGAGCACTAACCTGGTATTCTCTTTTACCTAAAAACTCTATAAATTATTTTGCTGAGCTTGCAAATTCATTTATCAAAACACACTCGGGAGCTCAAAAAGTTGAAAAAAGAATGGAAGATATCTTCAAAATCAAGCAAGGTGATTCGGAGTTGCTTAGAGAATTTGTGGACAGATTTCAACGGGAAAGAATGACATTGCCACGAGTACCTAACAATTAGGCAGCCATAGCCTTCACCATCAATTTGAATGAGAAGAGTTGAGAAGCTACGAGGCGACTCAAGGAAAGCCTTCGAGAATTCCTAGCAACAACGTGGAATGACATCTACAATAGATACAATACAAAGATAAGGATTAAAGAAGATATTATTTTACGACATAAAAATCAGAAAAAGTAAGCTCAAGGCGTGTAGAAAATAAAAAAAGATCTGGTAAAAACAGGTACGAGCCATATATGGGACCCACAGGAAGAGACTCACAATCAAAGCAAGACAGTTAGAGGTACGATCATACATCGAGGAATAGAGAATCAGGCTCAACTTTAAGATTTGGGAACGATCGGAACACACGCGGGTCACGAGATGATGATAAAAGTCTAAAAGCAAGGTTTGGTGGTTACAGTTTCAACGTAAGCACCTCTGAACTCGTAGCTATTTTAAGAAGCATGGGATATAAGGTACGATGGCCAAAGGAGATGAGATCAAATCCGAACAGACAAAACCCTGATCATTGGTGTGAATTTCACAACGATCATGGACATAAAACAGCAGATTGCAGATTTTTGCAGGGAGAAGTTGATCATTGGTTAAAACAGGGGTATCTCACTGAGTTATTCAATGAGAAAGGTAAACAGGCATATATGAAAAACAGACAGGAGCCACCAAAGCCACTTTCTCCCAAAAGAACAGTTAACGTTATAAGTGGGGGCAAAGACATCAATGTTGTGTCATATACCGCAGCTAATAAAATTTCAAAAGTTACAATTACCCACGAGAAGAGGCTACGGCATGTGTTAAAAGAAGAAAACATCACGTTTGATGATGCAAATGCTAAGGGTTTATTAACTCCACATAACGGCGCACTGGTAATATCTTTACTCGTATATGATACTAAACGTCAAACGAGTTTTAATTAATCCAGGTAGTTCTGTGAACATTATTTTGTTACGGGTGCTACGTGAAATGCAAGCAGAAGAAAATTTGGTGCCGAAAGCGCATACTTTGTCAGGTTTCGACAATTCTAGTATCATAACAAAAGGGGAAGTGATGCTCACTACATTTGCGAAAGGTGTTGTCAAGAATACAAAATTTCAAGTAGTAGAAATGGAAATGGCTTACAATATAGTTCTTGGTAGGCTGTGGATCCACGACATGGATGCTGTTCCATCAACATTACATCAAGTTATTAAATTTCCAGCACCATGGAGAATATGTCAAATCAGGGGAGACCAACAAACATCCAAGACATTAACTCAGTGGTGAATTCAAGTCAGTAAGGTGAAGAGAAATAGAAATTACAAAATTCAGTTGAGGAGAACATAACATCAACCTCAGCTGATTTACGGCAAAAAGATATAGATTCAAGACCCGATTTCATTCAAGAACCAGAAGAAAATGAAAACATCAAAACTACAATAGAAGAATTGGAGGCAGTGGTCTTATTTGTACACTGGTCAGAAAGAAAAGTGTACATAGGAGCCAATCTTAGTCCGGAGATGAAATGTGAGTTGATTGAATTTTTAAAAGCTAACATAGATTGTTTTGCTTGGTCACACTCTGATATGAGAGGTATACCGCCGGAGGTAATGAATCACAAATTGAATGAAGATCCATCCCACCCACCTGTCAAACAAAAGAAAAGAAAGTAAGGCATTTTCAAGAATCAGGTGATTCAAGATGAGGTGAACAAATTATTAAAAAATAGGTCTATTCGCGAAGTAAAGTATCCTGAATAGCTAGCTAACACTGTTGTGGTACCAAAAAAGAATGGTAAATGATGAGTTTGTGTAGATTATACAGATCTTAACAAAGCTTGTCCTAAATATTCTTTTCCATTACCTCATATAGATCAACTAATTGATGCTGCTGCAGGGCACATATTATTAAGTTTTTTAGATGCATATTCAGGTTATAATCAGACTAAAATGGATCCAGATGATGAAGAAAAAACATCATTCGGAATAGACAAGAGGACTTATTGCTATAAGGTAATGCTTTTTGGTTTAAAGAATACAGGAGTAACGTATCAAAGGTTAGTTACCAAAATGTTTCAAGGACATTTGGGAAAATCTATGGAGGTTTACATAGATGATATGCTCGTTAAAACACAACATACCATAGATCATATATTGTATTTATCTGAAACGTTTAAGATTTTGAGAAAATTTAATATGAAATTAAATCCCGAAAAATGTGCATTTGGTGTTGCTCAGGTAAGTTTTTGGGTTTTCTTGTTTTAATCGCGGTATTGAAGTAAATCCTGCATAGATTAAGGCCATTGAGGAAATCCCTGATGTACCCTTAACAAGGTTAGCGGGACCCAATGTAAAAGGGTAAGTGTAAGCACTCAAGAATCCTTACACGTGATTTGGAGATGTCCCTTTTAGGGGTTGGGATCACCACCTCTTTGGCTTCCCAATGATAATCCTTTTTTACTTGCTTCAGGTCGCCCTCGGTTATCGATCATATGTATCTCTATATCGGCTCACATCAGCTAGGGACAGACAAGGGTTTCTCGATCTTGAAATTGCAGGTAAGATAGCATGACCCCGAAACACACTCCTCGATGCGTGGCTCCACCGATATTTTATCACCGGCCGACCGCGATGAAGAGGCTTTTTTCTTTTGGGGAACATCTTTAGATGTTTTCACCATGTCTATGTGAGTTCAGAAAAGAAAAAAAAAAGACGAAGTTTGTTATTTTAAGAGAGGATTGGCAAACAAGATGTAGATAACTTGCAGAATTGAGGAACTTGAAGGAAGTAGGAGAGCTTTGAAGATTAAGAAAAGTTTTGAAAGTAAAGTTTGAAAATATTATGATGAGGGTCTATTTATAATATTTTCCATGACGGTTCAACGGCATTAGTGTCCGGCTATCAACTGGCACTAATTAATGGTTGGATTGTTTGCGTTATTAACATTTTCGAAGGATATTGTAAGTGTGATAACAAAATATCTTTGTGAGACACCTAGATGGTACACCCTAAAGTAGTACATCTAGATATGAGTACTATAAAGATAGGCACTGGAAGCCTTGAAAGGATAAATTTTACCTTAGTACGGCACATGTTCCTAGTAAACAGAGAATGTTAGACAATTCGAAGAGCCAATGAATGAAGCAAGGGGAGCTAAAAGTAAAGGAATGTCTTGTTGAAGTCTTCAAAAGAAAATGATAGGCAGAAATATTAGCTGGGAAATGTGAAGAGGGGTGAGGAAGCATTATGAGTAAGATGTGATATATGGATGACAACGGTAGATCAAAAAAATGACAAGTATTACAGAGCCTATAGTTAGGTGAAGGAAGAAAATAAAGGTGATAGGCCTTAAGACAACAAAAGAGTATAGGCCATACAATCACATCCTCATTTCGAGAAATAAGTTTGTGACTCTAACGTGATTAACAGAAAGAAAAGTTAGAACCCAAAATAATAAAAATCAGTATGGATTGGTGAACAAGATAAAATAATCATGAATTAGAAACTGAGTGATTTGAAAATATTTAGCATCATGTGAGGTTCAGATTTCATTTCGACGATAATAGAATAGACAACAGAAGAATATCCATGATGAATTCAGAGAATGGTCATTCAGGGAGACGCTTCCCTAAAGCAAGCAATATGAGCAAAGTTAAGCTTAAGGGAATGTATGTTCCAGTTACACTAAGTGTCACCACCACGAGTGAGGAATTTCGTTATCCTTACTATAGAAGAATTACCGCAAGGTGAGAAAAGGTCATCAATGATGTGAATATACACCAAGAATAAGAGGTAAAACATCTACAGGTAGATTGTCGTAGCTCCAACCCTTAGTACTCCCCTAAAGGGGGGAATATAGAGTGACATGATATTAAGTCAGAATAAAGTGGTTCTAGTAACTATGGAGTGATAAAGACGGAATGCGATAAAAATGAGAAAGGGATGAAATTTCACCTATTCGAAGCCTACAGATATGCTACAATTTCATAATATTATGCAAGCACGACGTCATGAGATGAAGTATGGGTTCTTGCATGAGATGTTATTGATAGATAAGGAGCTAGTGTGAGACGTAGGATAAGGCAAAGGAAATAATGCAAGGAAGATTGCGCGAAATATTGATATGAGAATCGGCCAACGAGTAGTTAGTAGGTAATATAAGAAGATCCTAGTTATGACTTGACAAGAGGATACAAACAAATTAGCAGATCGTGCAACATAAACATAGTAAACCCTAATATAATGAATTCAGTCTCGTAGTTATGATATTGTAATCCTTGAAAAATATTCAGATATTTTTCAAGGATACAGACAAGAGGATACAGAAAAATTAGCAGATCGTGCGATATAAACATAGTAAACTCTAACATAATGAATTCAGTGTCATTGTTATGATATTGGAATCCTTGAAAAATATTCAGATATTTTTCAAGGATACAGACAAGAAGATACAGAAAAATTAGCAGATTGTGCGATATAAACATAGTAAACCCTAACATAATGAATTCAGTCTCATAGTTATGATATTGTAATCCTTGAAAATTATTCAGATAGCAGTGGGATAATTAAAGTTACCATATGAGTGTTATGGAAATAAAAGAGAGCACCACTGGGAAGACAGTCAAAATATTAGTTCTGAAGCAACCCTACAAGCACAAGGGAATGGAGATAAGTAACTATGAATTATTACAGGTAGGAAAGAACATAAAAAATTCTGTTCGATATACAATGTGATAAGCTCGCAGCTTTACAAGAGTCAGAGGATCATTCCTAAGTACTAAAATGAAAGACTAGTTAAGCAAATAAGGAAAAAGTCTTCAATCTAAGCACAATGACCTAAAAAGGAAACAGTCGTGTAATAACAGTCTCACAATAACAATGTATGCACTCCATAAGAAAGTGGCAGCTATCATGGCTAATGAAGGGGAAGTAAAATTAGAAGTGATATTCAGATCATATGAGTTGTATGGAATTCCAGTATGTGTGGGAACTAAGGTAAGCTAAGTATGCATGCAACAAGGTAAACTAAGTATGCACGCAACAAGGTAAGCCATGAAAAGTAATTGCTTATGTTTAAAGAAAGCTGAGAAGGAACGAAAAGAATTATACGACCAATGATCCAGAGTTAGTTATGTTATGAACACACTTGTTTGGAGTATTATCCATGTAGCATATATGTCAAGAATCGTACGACCTAGAAGGTTCCGATATAAGTTAAAAGAAAGAATTGAGCATATGTCATAGACAAAGGATTGAATTATTAGAAGATTATCATGGATATTCCATAGCGTCCAGGTAAGACTAAAGTAATGACTAATACCAAGAGCCACAGATCGAAAAATAGCTTAAGCATATATAAAGACTGATCAGAAGAAAGAGGAAACTAAAGAGTTACATCAACGAAGTAAATCAGGAGTCTGATTGTTGGACCTATAAAAGTACAGAAATTGTGCTTGAGAACATGGAAGGATCAATCTTAATATTAGAGGTGCAAGAGAGATAATACAACAACCATATTCTGTAATGGATTTACAAGAAAGCCAGCTAGAAGGAGTACCAACCTTACAGGAAGTCAATATGAATCTCTCCCTGAGTTGTGTATTCACTAGAGGTGCAAGTATTATAATAGAGTTTCAAGTCGTGGATGTGAATTATACCTATGTGGAACGGAGGTCACTAAAGAGATAGAAGATGTGATGTGAGATTTTAAGGTAAGTAAGGTAAAGGTAAACAATGTACGAGATACTCAGATGTAGAAGGTTGGGAATAGTTCATACTTCGAATAGAAGACTAGAAGCACTAGGATTCAATATCCAGGAATTATAACGACGTCATTAGTAGCATAGCATCCAGCCTATGGTTTCTAGATATCGAGAGGACTAGCTAAGAGAGTAAAGAAGAGTTAGAGATGACGCGATGTTTCACTTGATATTTTAGAATAACACAAGAAAATCTATAGTACAAGCAAGTTGAAGGAAGGTTGCAAGTAGTATAAGTAGATATGTGTAAGTCACAAGCTAATGTATGATAGAGCAATAAGGTTTTGAGAAGGCCTGAGTGAGGATAAGGAAAAGTGAGAAAGAAGGAAAGGAAAATGGATAGTCCTCGGGATTAAGACCATGAAAATAAGAGAGCTGATGGTTTCTCTAAGTTATAGAAAGCTCAGTATAGCCTAAATGAGCTCCAATGAGTCTAAGACTAGTAGCATTTAGAAGAGACGGAATGCTTCCCTGAAGGTAGAATAAGGGTGTAATTGTAATAAATAAAGGATGACATTTGGGCAATCGATTGAGTAATGACTTGAAGTGGATTTCGTAAATTGTACAGGATTAAAATAACCATACGAGGTGAATCACATTGGAATGACTACGATATGAAATATGTTTGTGAAAGCATAGTATCTCCCCAGGTGGATCAGTCAAAGACGTAAGCCCTAGTGACAATGCATTACATAAGAGATTTCAAGTTATCAGTGGTAGATTATGGATCAAAATTAAGGTGAATCGATAATAGATGTATAAAGTTCCAACATATGAGAGGAGATAAGGATTCCATCCTTTTTATGAACAGAAATAAGAAAGCATTGAAGGACTTGGATTCATACATCTATGATAAGAAGTGAGAGAGACCTGGAGGTGAGAGAGGACCTTGATAATAATAAAATTGAAGTAAGAGTTAGGATATAGTATGATCTACCTAGATGCAATAAAGTCATACGGATGGGAACCGTGTCTATGAATAAGATATAAAAATAGTCGCAAGTTCAACAAAGTACTGAGCGAAGAACTTCAGTATACCCATAGATGCCCAAAGGGACATCTAATCAAGATCTATAAATGCATACAAAGTGAGGCCTAAAGATTGGCGAAAGCTGAAGAAAAAGGAGAGAAGAGTCGCATAGGCACACTTACAAGTCAGAGTCGTACAGACTGCATGATGGAAAGTAGCAACAGTTACGAGATTGGAAGAATTCCGACCAAAAGTCGTGGTGTGAAAGAGGCTTAAAAGGGGAAATGCCCTGGCCTTTGGATATATTCAAAACAAAAAACACAGATGCCTAAATGGAAAGGAGAATATTAAAGTATTCGCAAGTGCTATGAGTTATGAAAATGATAAGTGCATCAGTCAACATTCGAGAACAAATGTTTCAAAGGGAGGAATGATGTTACACCCCATATTTTCGTACATGGAAGTACTCCATGATTAAATTGATGTAAGCTTGAAAATAGGATGTTATGTTTCACATTTTCGTACGTTAAAGTTTCATCATAAGTTAATCGACACAAGTTCGGGAATGAGATTTATTTTGGGATTATTAGTATTCTCTATTTCAAATAAGTGATAAGTTAATTAGTGAGGGTGAGAGGGTAAGCGAATAAAAGAAAATGAGTTTCGTCGAAGTTTGAGAATTTAGGGATAAAATATGGTCCAAGCTATAATACCCCGTATTTATAGGACTAGTGTCACACAAGGTACCACACGACCATAATTATAAGGTGTATAAAGTATATTAAAATTGAGTAGAATTTTAAGTAATTTGAGAAAATTCTTAATTTTTGCAGGTAATTGGTTAATTATCGGGTAATGAGGTATTACCTAATTACCTAATAAGTGAATAATAATTAATATTTTTCACCCCCACCCCACGTGGCAGCCACTATGTCTATATACATATGACTCATATGTTTAAGGGAAAGGTGGCATAACATTAAGAATTCAAGATTTAAGTCTTCAAGATGAAGGCACTTAGTAATAACGTTGGAAACTTCAAGATAACAGTCTTCAAGACTAAAAATATTTAGTCATAACATAAGAGCATTGAAGATTCATACAGATTTCATACAAATTAACCTTTCTAATTCAAGAGAGAGGTAACGGATATTCACGCAAAGTAGGCAACGGAATTTTCTCTATTCCGATTTTGCCGTCACGAGTTTTGTCGCAATAGTCGTGTGTTGGAAGGATTGTCAAGAGAAACGATTCAGGTATGCTAAGGCTATCCCTTCTTTCTTTTTTGCATGATCTATACGACACGAACGAAATGAGAAAATGCACAACTTCCATAAATTACTCTATTCATAGAAGTATTAGCAGTACCTATATTCTTGAATCCCCTTGTATCTTGTTGATCTATCATCTGTTCATGGGTCTCAGAAAATACGTAAGTTGAAAAAGGTTTTACTTTATGAAATTAGTCAAAGTCATAATGGTCCTATGATATTCTAAAAGATTTTATTGACATACTTCTCATGCATTGCATTCCTGTACATTGATCCGTGATCAGATGGCGTTATACATGTGTATATATATATATATATATATGTATATGGGATATGGAAAAAGGTTACGTTATATACGTACCACCACCTGCTCAGCTGGTATACGTTGATGATTTGCCCATAGTGGCCAAGTTGATATAATGGAATGCCCTCACAGGCTTAATAATGTTATGAACATATATACTCATGCATTGTTATGACATATATGCATAAGCATAACATTATAAAAAAATGAAATGACTTACCAAGCTATGCGCACGTACATGTCGAGTCTTTTACTCCATGTTTTTCTCATATTTATTATTTACTAATTTTCATTCCTTATATACTCGGTACATTATTTGTACTGACGTCCCTTTTGCTTGGGAACGTTGCGTTTCATGCCCGCAGGTCCCGATAGACAGGTTATGAGCCCTCCAAGTAAGCTATCAGCTCAGTGAAAGATGTTGGTGCGCTCCATTTGCTCCGGAGTTGCCTATTTGGTCAGTATGATTAGTACAAGTATTGATTTGTGTGGCGGGGCTCTATCCTGACCTTTATGATATAATGTATTCTTAGAGGCTTGTAGAAAGACGTTACGTACAAGAATACTTATATGGCCTTTTCGGCTTATATGTTAAGTATATAATGGATCACATTGGCTTTATAGGTATGATTTTTTATATCAGGTTGGGTTGTTCTATGTCAGGTATTCCCTCATGTTTACCCTAGTTATCTCGTGACACCTCTTCTGGCCCACTTACCTATGATGATGTAATAAGAAAGATAAGCTATGTTGGTACTCAATTGAGTAAGGTATCGGGTGCCCGTTACGACCTATCGATTTGGGTCGTAACAGTCAACACCCCCGAGGATGTGCTCGATTTTAGCAATAGCTCCTTTTCGACCACGGCCACAAGGGCTGGTGTGAAGTTGGCCATGAAGTCTACCCGATTTGATACTTGATACTCGATATCGTACTCGCTGATTTCGACGGCCTATTTGGACAGTCCGTTCAATAGCTCGGGCTTGTGCAAAATATTGTGAAGGGGATAAATGGTTACTACACCAATTAGGTGACATTGAAAATATGATTTTAATTTCCAAGAGGTGCTTATTAGAGCAAGCGCTAATTTTTCTAAGTGTGGGTACCGAGTCTCTACTTCACCTAAAGTTTGGCTAACATAGTAAATAGAAAATTGCGTACCTTGTTCTTCTCAAACTAAGACACTACTTACCGCGACCTCCGAGACTGCCAAATATAAGTAGAGTTGCTCGTTTGCTTTCGGATTATAAAGCAATGGCGAGCTCGAAAGGTACCGCTTTAATTCTTCCAATGTCTGTTGGTATTCCGGAGTCCAAGTAAAATTGTTCTTCTTTTTGAGAAATGAGAAGAACCTGTGGCTTCGATCAGAAGATCTCGAGACGAACCGGCCTAAAGTGGCTATCAGTCTTGTTAGCCTTTGTACGGCCTTAACGTTGTCCATGACTGTGATGTCTTTGATTGCCTTGATTTTATCGGGTTTGATCTCAATTCCCCGATTTGATACCATAAAGCCGAGGAACTTGCCTGAACCGACCCAGAATGTATATTTCTCGGGGTCGAGCTTCATGTTTTACTATCTCAATATGTTGAAGGTTTCCTGCAAATGTGTCAAATAGTCATCTGCGTGCAGGGACTTAACTAGCATGTCATCAATATAAACCTCCATTGATTTACCTATTTGTTCTTCGAACATACGGGTCACTAGGCGTTGATAAGGAGCACCAACATATAGCACAAACGACATTACATTATAGCAATAAGTACCGTACTTAGTGATAAATGAGGCTTTTTTCTAATCCTCTGGGTTCATTCGTATTTAGTTGTACCCGAGTAGGCATTGAGAAAGTTGAGGATCTCGTGGCCGGCCATGGCATCGATCATGCAATCATATATATATGGTAGCATGTTTAAGTCTTTGTAGTCGACACATATTCTAAGTTTATTCCCCTTCTTCGAGACTACAAATACGTTTTCTAACCACTCGGGATATTTTACTTCTCGTATCGACACTATTTTGAGAAGTTTGGTTACCTCGTCTTTGATGAATGCGTGCTTTACCTCGAACTGTGGCCTTCTCTTTTGCTTTACCGGTCTGAACTTCGGGTCCAAACTCTATCGATGAATGGTGATCTCCGGTGGGATCCCTATCATGTCAAGGTAGACCAAAAAAAACAATCCATATTTTTAATGAGGAATTTAACGAATTTTTTCATGAGCTTGGAAGCTAGCCCCATGCCTAGATATACCTTTCGATCAGGCAGATGCTCGATCAGTATGACTTGCTCCAGCTCTTCGACCGTCGACTTTGTGGTGTCAAAATCATCAGGGATTATGAAGATTCAAGGTATCATACAATCATCATCCTCGATAATTTCCTATTATTTCGATCTGGTCGAGGCCGGCGACTCTGGTTACTATTTGACATCCTGTTTTTCCTTTGATTCCTTTCCTTTGCCAATATTAGTGTCGATACTGATATTAATTCATTAATTGCGAACATCTCTTTGTCTGCTGGTTGTTTGTCGTACACCATTTTGACTCCTTACGGTGTTGGGAATTTCAAGACTTGATGAAGTGTTGAAGGTACTGACCTCATATTATGAATCCAAGGTCTTTCGAGTAGTGCATTGTATCTCATATCTCCTTCGATCACGTGGAACTTCATTTCCTAGATAGTTCCGGTCACGTTTACTGGCATCCTCATCATTGAAAGATAAGGTATCTTCTGGTAAGTAGTCCCAAGTATTTTTCTTGAATACTTGAATACAATTTTTTCATACTATGTCTATACCTGCAGATGCTTTTAATTTCCAAATATATAAGTTGTTTAACCTCTTGTATTTGAGAGATGTTAGTAGTCCTAACTTTTTGTAATGTATTTAAAAGAGAAGACTCTTCTTCCAAAGATAGGTCTTATTCTTTATGAGTCTTTGGGAA
>MU679713.1:0-14879 GCA_026770625.1 Nicotiana glauca | reverse complement strand
TTTAGACTTCTCTTAATGAAAATTCTTGCTCTATTACTTCGCACATACCAGTGTAATTCCCATAGTCGGAAGATGCAGTTCTCTTTGTCTTGTAAATTTAATTAGTAGTTGAGAATTAAATGTAGTACACACTCTCTCTCTCTTTCTCTCTTACTTTTTTTATGGCATGGAATTTCATTAAAACATCAAAATCAGTTAAAAGAACATATCATCAGCTGCAGCATATTGTCTCTTCGCATATGAAAATTTGTACAGAAATCTTGAAAGGGTAGTCTGATTTTAGGGTAGAAGGAATATATCGAAATATGGTGCACATGACGACATTATTCCTCTGCATGAATCCTTAAGTGAAGTTGTTGAAGTGCGTATCCATTTAATCTAAGAGCTTAAGCTATTAGAGAGAGTCTACTTTATTTACTTAATTGTCTTTTCGATACGCTAGCTTCCTCGCGTGAAAGCTTCATTTATATTTTTATTGGCCAAGCACGTGGAAATTCATTTTCTCAAACTCAGGAGCTCGGCCTACGATGATATCATGTCGAAGTGTTTGATCATCCCATCTAAACGCTTAATCTGTTAGAGAGAGCACATTCTATTTACTTAATTATCTCTTCAACAGAAGTGCAACTTAATATATGAGTCAAGACATCATTACATTCGTCTGAAATATTAGATCTAAAACAGAATATTCATAGTAAGATTTATTCCAGAGATGCAGAGCCGTTGGAAAACGAAAAAGCAAACTATTTATTCTTAATTGGCGTAATGGCCTCGTGGCCACTTAAACTTGTACCCGTTTGTAAAGCCGATACATAAACTTGCATTTTTCCTATTTGAACATTTTAACTTGACAGATGAGTACTAATAAACCACTTTGGCCATTGACTATACTTATGTAGCCGTAACATAGGCGATGAGAACAAAATGCGTATCAATCACGCAGAAAATGCGCGTGAATGCAATAATCTGATTAACGAAAATAATATAATCAATAGGAAAAAAAAAATTTAAAAATAAAAAAGGACAGGTAAAAAACGACCCCTAGCCTGTCAGTTCTCATTTTCGCTCTCTTTCTTCTCTTCAACTTAAGCAAGGAGAGAGAACATTAGAAAGTTTAATTTCGGCCAAAATTCGATATGAAGATTGTGTATTTTTACTTATATCTTACGATTTTACATGTCGACATATTTTTCAGAAGGAATATGTTGAGACATATCCTTGACGAGAAATATTGTGGACATGTCGACATTATATTCTTTTGCAAGAATTCTCAAGCATAGTATATAGTGACATTTAGGTGTATCTAAATCAGTCAAGACATCTTTACATTCTTTAGAAATTGGATCTAAACCAGAATATTCATAGCATTTATTTCAGATGCAGAGCTTTTGGGTAAAAGAAAAAAGGCAAACTGTTTATTCTTCTAATGTTTATTGAGTCTGTACATCAATGAAACATAATAGCATTTTATAATGTTGGCTTATTTAGTGTCATAATCTTGAGTTAATTATATGGTGAAATAAACTTTCTTTAATCTATATAATTCAATAGTTAACTCTGAGAATAATATTTCTAAATTGCTAGTTAATTAAAATGTTTTTTCAATGCCCTCAAAAGTCCACCTATACGTTCTATATAAAAGCTTTGAGAGTTAACAGTTATAGACTTTAGATCGACGTAAATGGAATATATTTAAATTCAAAAAGAATAACCAACAAGTAATTATTAACTAAATAACTAATTATTCCATGTGGCTTATTCTGAAGCTCCCACTTGGCTTAAGGAGAGGGCTTTTTCCTCCCCTTTTAATAATATATAGATAGATTATTCCATAAGGTTTTTTTCTAGGCTACCACTTGGCATAAGGAGAGGGTTTTATTCTCTCACTTTAATAATGTAATATAGAAGATATATAGAATATAGAATATTAGAAAAAAACGACTCTACAATTTGAATCAAAAATTTTTTATTGCTTTATTTTTATTTTTATTTTAAAACAATTATAAACTCCAACTTGAAACTACTCCCCAATTTGAAATGGTAATTTTTATTTTTTATTTTAAAACTCCAACTTGAAACTACTCACCGACTTGAATGGGTAGTTTTTCTTCTTTTTTTTTCGTTTTTTATTATAAATAATTTTATTTTTCTTTTATTTTTTATTTTAAAATAATTTTAACACTCCAACTTGAAACTATTCTCACCAATTTGAATGTGTAGTTATTTTTTTATATTTATATTTTCAATTTTTTATTATAACTGATTATGATATATATATATATGTTAATTATTTTTTATTATTTTTGTTAATATAAAAATTAATAACTAATTATTAACTAAAAAACTAATTATTAACTAATTATGTCATGTGGCCTTTTCTTATGCTGCCACTTGGCTTAAAGAGATGGCTTTATCCTCTCCTTTTAATAATATATAGATTAATGTGACCAATATATGAATACGATCACATCCTCAAGTGGGTGATCTAATAATAAGATAGTAATCTTAGAACTCTAACACCTTGATGTAGACCTAGCCGCAAAAAGTTTCAACTAAGTACTTCTTATATAAACCTACATATTCCTACTTTAAAAGAAAACAGACTAGGATAAATTAAAACCATATTCTTCTTCCTCGTTTTTTGTGGTGTGTATGATTGGTGAAGAAACCATTTGCTTATATAAAGGTAAGAGCAAACTCTGGACTCATTTTGATTGAGTTTGGCAGGTTAGGAAGTGTGTCATGTTTCCTGATGAATGTTAAAGCCTTAAGCATGGCTGCACTAAGCTACTTTTGGGGCTGCCACACTAGAATTTCACTTTACATGTAATTATATATACATATGAAGAACTCACTTTACTAGTGGTGAAGATATTATTCTCCATACTAGTGGATATATGCACAGTATCAAGTGGTGAAGACACAATCAAGCGCTAGGTGGGATGGATAGGATCTTTGAATCATTAATCAAATGTCTCGGATTTGAGATCTTATAATGAAAGTAAATCTTTGTAGGGATTGCTTCCCTTAAATGAACCTTATGCAGAGTGAATAGACCCTAATGCGAGTTGATGATAGGTTATAATTGCATATTTTAATCGGTTATTATACTCTAATTTACTGCACTTTAGTTGAGTTTGCGCTTTAATCGCTAGCGTTTTCCACTAACAGTGTGTTTTATGCTTTGTAGGAGTGATTCCGAGCTATATAGATGTTATAGAATAAAATTAAGGGACTTGGAGCTTTGAAGTCTGAGTAAGAGCTCAAGAAATTAAGCCGGGATCGGGTTCGGGGGTCAAATGTGATAATTAAGTAGGAACGAAGACTCAAGGAGGCATATTGCGCATTGTTTAGTAAAATAGACACAACATTTTGCTCAGAACTCCATTTGCTCTTTACAATATATGGTTGGAAATCTAACTCAAAGGTCTACAACTTTTATGTTTTACGTGTTTCCAAATTCCAAAAGGAAAAGGGTGAAAAATGCGGTAGAACCGCGACTGCGGGACTGAGGCAGTGTATACCGCAGTATACCGCGCGGCCGCGGCAGTCCATACGTGAAATATTATCCTTTTTCGCGTAGAAGAAGGTATAATTATTTGGGCCCGACCCTACTTGGTATATGTACATGGAAAAACGGTATTTTTGGGGAGTTGGACATATTTTTGACACATATTTGACCTAAGGAAGCAGAGACACAATAAGAGCAAGGCGGGGAATTCTTCAACAAGTTTTTCCTTCCTCTTCTTATTTTTCATTGTTGGTTATGACTTTTGATATTGCAGTTTTACATACTAATATGAATAGCTAATTTTTTATCTAAGGTTTTGGTGAAACCCGTTGGGGATGAATTGGTTGTTATCTTAATATAGTTTTGAGTTGGTTGTTAATCTCTATTTGTTCACCTACGTCTTGATTTTGGTTCATTGAAAGGATCCTCAATTTGCCTTTCCTATTTATTATGTATCTGCTTGAGAGAGAGTACATATTTAGGTCGTTATTTGAACAACATCTCTCACGGAGTATAGACGAGAGTCATAACCGAGGGTTTAGAGGTTGGATTAGAGATAACGATACCTCGGGTGCAATATAAGTGAACTGTAATGTGAATCTAGCTAGCGTAGCTTGAGAGAGTGCATCTAGTAAATTATCGTAATTGCTTGAGAGAGATTTATGGTAGCTGGAGAGTTCATGGTTGATAGAGGCAACTAAGTCACAGCTATAAGAAACATACAACTAAGGAAATCAACAGCGGGGGAAACCATTACCTTAGACCTTTATTCCAATTATTTATAATTCAGAAGCGGAAGTCGCAGAAGCGACATTTGTATCGCAGAAGCGGAAATAGGCCTGGGCAGAAAAGGTTTTAAAGTGTCATTTTGTTCCGCGAGTTAAGCTATTTTCCTCCATATTTGAACGTCCTTGGGAGCTTTTGGACGGGAATTTCAGAGGGATTCAAGAGGAATCGACGTGAGGTAAGAATCTTGGTCTTAAAACATGATTATGTTGTGAAATTGGTCTAGAAATTCATGGAAATTGAGCCTAAAATTATGAACTAGGGCTTGAGTTTTTGATAAATTTCAAATTGGAATTTGATAGGTCATTTGAGCTCGGATTTGGGAGTTCTTGGTATGGGTAGACTCGTGGCGAGACAAGGAACCCGGTAATGTAAGTTTTGTAATTTTTCGAGAAGTGGGGCCGGGGCTCGGGTTTTGCTAGTTTCGAGATTTTTGATATTTTTCGATTGTTTTTGATTGGGCATTGTTCCCTTAGCATATTGTAATGCATTTGCTCTGATTTTGGTTAGATTCGACGCGCATGGAGGCCGAATTGAGGGGCAAAGGCGTCGCGAGCTAGAGATTTCACCGGTTTGAGGTGAGTAATACTTGTAAATGTTATCCTGAGAGTTTGAAACCCCGGATTTGCACATCATAGTGCTGTATTGAGGTGACTTGCACGCCGGATATGAGCGTGGGGTAGAGCACCATTAGGGATTGTGACTTGGTCCGTCGCGGATGTTGATCTTACTGTGTGATTGATTGAAACTTACTTGATACTATTATGATTTGGGCTGATTGCCATATGTTGGGCTTCGTGCCGATTATTTAGATCCTTCGGGGATCGGTGTCACTGTTTTTGCATTACTTTGCATATTATTTGGTCTCAGTCCAAGGTTTTTAATACTATTTTGCAAACTCAGCCATACTTCTACGTTTTGAAAAACTTGAACAATATTTTATTACTGTTTTGAGCTGAGAACTATCATTCTAGAATGTGCCCAAGTGACTTATGTGCATTTCTGGACTGAGCATGGATCGGGCTGTGCGCCGCAGTAGTGTTATAGTGATTTCTGAATATATGGATGGCTCGAGCTGCACGCCGTAGCGATGATATATTGATATTGAGGCCGAGAGCCTGTTTGAAGCCAAGACATGGTTGATATTGCGCTTGGGCTGTAGGAGCCCCTCCGAAGTCTGTACACACCCCCATTGAGCGCCGTCGATGTTAAATAAGTGGAGCGGGCTGCATGCCGCAGCGGGTACTAGAGTGTACCGTCATATGCATTGCACTGCATTCATACATTGGTGCACTATTTGTTGTTGTATTATTTCTTGAGATATTTATTTGTTGTTCTGATATTGTCTGATCATTTTCAAAGTGGATAAATTTGAGACAGTGGTAACAGTGACACTGTATGATGTACATGGGTCAGGTAATAGTGGCTGACCAGAGATAAGAATATTGCTTGACGGGCGAGTTATGAGCTTAATTATACATACTTGTTTGTGCCCGAGGGGCTGGTTTTTGTGCTGACTTGCAGTACGTGTTTTCTCATTCATTTGCTTAGCTGTTGGAAAAAGATATTTTCAAAAGATGTTTTGAACTGAGTCAAGACAATTTCTAAAGGATTTTCCGCGTTTTCCCTATTTTTCTCAAAGGGTTACATTGTACTATATAGCATGTTGATTTGCTTTACGTGGTTTATTGCTGCTCAGTTATTATTTACTCTTATTACCACTGAGTTGGAAGTACTCACTTTACTCCCTGCACCTCGCGTGCAGTTGCAGATATTGTTCACCCGATAACGGGTTATTAGCTGATTGAAGATATATTAATGTAGCTGCGCAAGGTGACCGCCAGTGTCTGCGGCACCGCACTTCATCTTTAAATTTCCAGATTTTATCTTTGTATATATAATATTGGCCTTATAGTAGTGTTCCTACTTCTTAGATGCTCGTGACTTGTGACACCCCGGTCGGGTTATGTGGGGTTGTAGTCCTGATTATTATCGCTGTTAAGTTGTATCACTTTACTCATCTATGTTTAAATAATCTTAAAAGGAAATGAATTGGGTTAGTTGGTTGGCCTTGTCTTCACGAGAGGCGTCATCACGACTAGTGTGGGTTTGGGTCGTGACAAGTTGGTATCAGAGCTTAGGTTACTAGGTCTCGCGAGTCAAGAGCAGGTTTAGTAGAGTCTCGCGTATCGGTACAGAGACGTCTTTATTTATCCTCGGGAGGCTTCAGAACCATTAGGAAAACTTCACTTTCTTGGAATTCTTATCGTGTGTAATTGATTCAGCTTGAGATATAACTCTTGAAATTCCTTCCACACGTCTGTATGCACACGTGAGCGCTCAGTATTGTATGTGCCTTGATGAGTTGTGATTCCCCGATCGAGGGGCGAGATGTGACCCCGTGAGTTCGATGTTGGGCCAGTCTAGAGGACTTAAGGCCGGATCTTGCCTATGGCTGGAGCACTGAGGTGCTGATCGTGTGAGCAATTATTTTGAACTTATACGTTCGGTTGAACTTGCTTATTTAACTAATTAATCAAGTTTTATTTCTGGAATAAAAGGATTAAATAAATAGTAACCACTTGTATATTAACTAATAACTTTAAAGAAACAAACATCAAGTTTAAAAAATAAATTGTAATATTACTAATTTGATTCGCGAAATCAATCCCATAGTATATGTTATTTTATTCATGACAATTAAATTTAAAACTTTATCTACAACAATTACAACAACAACAAAAAAAAATGGCCCGATTTAAGATCACCATTTAGGCTAAGACATGACATCATTTGCTTGGTTTCTATAGGTAGAAGAATTGAGGTAAACAAAAACATTATACTACAAAGAGAAACTGAAATACTATTACATAGATGCTGAATTGACAACATAAACGGCAGAAAGGTCATCGAAACTACATGTTTACATCTAGCTAATGAATAATAGTTTTTATTATTTAATTGTAAATAAGTGATATGTATTCTTTCTTTAAAATGTAGTAACTTCTAAGATTAAATTGTTTAGTTTAGTATAATACTAGATAAAAGAAGTGGGTCACAACAAAATTGACGATAAGTGTAATACCTCACAATATAGATAAACATAGATAATTGTAACAATCCGACCAGTCATTTTAAGCTTTTGCACTTTGCTCGCCAGTTCTCGGGCATGACTAGCCCCGTAGGATGAATTATGACTTATGTAAATCGTCGGTTTTGGTTTTCAGGTTAATCAGAACAGATATTGAAGAATGATTCTCAATTTGAAGATTTAAATTTTAAGGGTTTGACCAAATTTTGACTTTTTAGTATTCGATCTCGAATTTAGATTTTTATGATTTGGTTAGCTCCATTAGGTAATTTTGGACTTGGGAGCGCGTCCGGAATGTGATTTAGAGGTTCGTGGTAGAATTAGGCTTGAATTGGCGAAATTGGAAATTTGGCGTTTCTCGGTTGGCAGTGGAAATTTTGATATCGGGGTTGGAATAGAATTCTGGAAGTTGGAATAGGTTTGTAGTGTCATTTGTGATGTGTGTGCAAAATTTCAGGTCATTCGGACGAGATTTGGTAGGTTTCGGCATCGTTTGCGAAATTCGGAAGTTTAGGAGTTCTTAGGCTTGAATCCGAGGGTGATTCAGTGTTTTGATGTTGTTTTGAGTATTCTGAAGGTTCGACTAAGTTTGAATGTTGATATGTGACTTGTTGGTATTTTTGGTTGAGGTCTCGAGGGCCTAGGGATGATTTCGGATGGTTATCGAAGAGTTTGGAAATTTGGTAATGCAGCTGAAGTTGCTGATTCTGTCTTAACCGCACCTGCGGAGTGGGAACCGCTGGTGCAAGGTCCGCAGAAGCGGGTATGAGGCGCAAGTGCGCGTATGGGATCGCAGGTGCGGCTTGGTCCCCGCATCTGCGATGACCGTAGATGCGGTCAGGATATCGCAGAAGCGGAACTGGGCTTTTAATGAAACTTCGCAGAAGCGGAAAGGTTTTTGCAGGAGCGGTCACGCAGATGCGGGAATGGGACCGCAAATGCGGTTTTGCTGGACAGAACCTATAAATTGGAGACTTCACGAAATTTGGGTTATTTTCCACCATTCTTGTTCGGACTTGGAGCTTTGTGGAGGGTTTTGAAGAGTGAATAAAGGGGGTTTTCGTGGAGGTAAGCTACTTGAACTCAATACTCGTGATTATAGTGATTTTTAGTTATTTAAGCATGTAATTAAAATAAATTAGGGATGAAATTGAGGGGTTATGGCTTGGAAATTGGAGAGTTTGATTTGAGGATTTGAGGAATCATTGATGTCGTATTTCGATGATTTTGGTATGTATAGACTCGTGAGTGAAAGGAGTTTCTAGTTTTGTAATTTTTGTCGTATTTCGGGGCGTGGGCTCGGGATCAGGTTTGGGTGAATTTTGGGATTTCGGTCAATAGTTTTTCGTATGGAATTGGTTCCTTGGCTTATATTGATTACATTGTATTGCTCTGGTTAGATTTGGGACCTTTGGAGGCTGATTCCAGCGTCAAGGGCATCGGGGAGAAGGAATTTGACCGGTTTGAGGTAAGTAATGATTGTAAATCTTGTCATGAGGGTATGAAGCCCCGGATTACACATCATTTCACTGTTTTGAGGTGATGGACATGCTAGATGACGAGCGTGTGGGCGTGCACCGTTGGAGATTGTGACTTGGTCCGTCCCGTAGCAACTATTAAGTTGTATATTTGATTGAAAACTATATGGTACTTATGTGTTTTAGAAAGAATTTCTATAATTTGGGCTGAATGCCATATTTGGGCCTCGTGCCAAGCTATTTGGACCCTTAGGGGCCTTTTCTTATTATTTCCTCTTTTAGACTTAAGATTTGTACTCAGTCATGCTATGTTTTACTGATTTCATAACTCAGTCTTTATTACTCCGTTTTGAAGCATAAAATGATATTTTGGGCTGAACACCCTGTTTTACTGATAGCCCGAGGGGCTTGAGAGGTTTCTGACTGAGTGAGGTCGAGGTCCTGTATTGTGAGGATAATATGGGAACGGGTTGCACGCTGCAGCATGTTGTTATTGATTTGTGATTATGAGAGACCAAGGGCCTCATTAATTTACGCCACGGCGTGGCTTGTTATAGCGCTTGGGCTGTAGGAGCCTCTCCGGAGTCTGCACACCTCCAGTGAGCGCGGGTACCCTGAGTGAGTGATATAATGTTTTGCCCGAGGGGCTATTTACGAGTGGCTGTGAGGCTTGCCCGAGGGGCTGGTTCTGAGTGATGTTATGCCCGAGGGGCGGTTTATGATTCATGTTGCCCGAGGGACTATATATGAACTATGTTTTTCCCGAGGGGATGTTTATAATTTTCTTCACTTTTACTCTAAATTGCATTGAGCCTCTGTTGAAACTGTTGAAAGGCATCTTCAAATGTACCGAAAACTGGATTTTAAACGAGATGATTTGACTCAAAGACTTATTTGAAAGCATGTTGTACTTACTGAGATTTCATGACGTGGATTTTATGTGTTTTCTATTTCTCAGTTTTTATTTACCTTTATTACTTACTGAGTTTGCATACTCGCATTACTCCTTGCACCTTGTTTACAGATCCAGGGGTTGCTGGACGTGCTAGCGAGCATTGATTTTCATCCGCCGCAGATATTTTGGAGTTGGCAAGGTAGCTGCATGGCGATCGCAACCTTGCTCTTCTCCCTCCTATCTCCCTATAGATATTAGTAGTTGATTTCTAGACTATTTTATTCTTGTTATATTTTTGAACAGTTACAGTGGTTGCTCATGACTTAGTGACATCCGAGGTCGGTTTTTTATTTTCGCATTTTGGTTTTGGATTTATCTCTTTTATGGAAATTTCAGTATGAAAAAGGTTATTTTCTAAATTTTAATGAAATGTCCAATTATTTTGGGAATGTGTCAGCTGTGCTAGTTCCATGATAGGCACCATCACGACCGGTTGATTTTGGAGTCGTGACAATAATGAGGATTCATGTGGCACCCCAATTTGTTTGGGACTGAACATAACTATTGTGCCGGTGTATATACTAGGTCGTATATATATTTTTCATGTAATAAAAATAAGTCATATTAAGTGATGGTAGGCTAGAAACCTGTCACGATCCAAAATTCACTATAGTCTGTGATAGCACCCATCGTCGTCGTTAGACAAGCCAACGTTGAACTACCAACTTAATTATTATTTTATTATTTTTGAAATCACGAATCCCATTAAATAATAGAGTAAGATCTGGCACTCATAGAAATATGTGCTTCTCTTTACCAAATTCCGAATATAGATAAATCATAAAGTAAAATGATAATAATAACGTGAACTACAAAAGTGAACATCCACTAGGAACCCACAAACCTCGGTGTCACAAGTGCATGAGCATTTACTAAAAAGTACAATAACAATACAACATCTGTCTGGAATACAAGACAGACAGGATAAAGTAGATAATTACGAATGGAGACTCTATGTGCTTTGAATCGTAGCATGGAAATGCAGCTCATCATAAAGTCACCTCTAGAGTTGCGCCTACGCGCCCAAATGACCACAAAATGAACCTGTTAGAGCCTGCACATTTAGTGCAGAAGTGTAGCATGAGTACGTAAATCAACGCGTACCTAGTAAGTATTGAGCCTAACCCCAGAGAGATAGTGACGAGGGATCGACATTGACACTTACTAGTGGTCCAGTAAATCAAATATAATAAAGTAGACAAGTATGAAACATGGTAAGTAAACAATGAGTACATATATAGGCAAATAATACAGTCTACTGATATTAGGCTATATAGATGATATTTACACCTTAATATTACCATGCTTTATTATTGTTTTATAACCAAATTATCAACAAAATGCTCTAAATGGTGTTCTTTTGTTTCAAGGGGAATATTCTAAGTAAGGAAGCACCACAGAGTATTTTGGAGGCAATAATATGAAGAAAACTCCCACTCAAGAAGTACCCGAGCACAAAGAAGTAAGAAAATGGACTGAGCAAATTCCACCGCGACCGCTGTGGAACCGCGGTAGAACCACGGTGGATCAAGTCATTGCGGCAGAATACTAAGCGCTCACCACGGTCGAGCCGCGATCATGCCCCGACTGCGGTGCACTGTTTACTCGCCAGGAATTTGGGGACCAAAGTAAATTCGGGAAAACTTGTTCCAAACCCTTATAAGCTTTAGAAACTCGCCCAAGATTGTCTTTAGACTACTTTGGAGGCAAGAACAAGTCTGAGAAGAATAGCTGATAACGCCAAACTATGCCTTATAAAAAGACACGCGGACGTTGCAAATATAACCTGAGTATTTATGCCCATAGTCAAACCACATGGAATTAACCTCTCAATTACTTTTGTTGGATTTACTAAATTCAACAGAATCAATTTCCCCAAATGTTGTGATTAACAGTTGATGGTAATTCTAACAACTAAAATTGAAAGTAAATAACAGCTGAAAATTAACTGTGCTTGATTTATAAACAATTGGAATAAGGTCTAAGGTAATGATTTCCCCCGTTGTTGAATTCCTTGGTTGTATATTTCTTATAGTTGTGACTTAGTTTCCTATACCAATCATGAACTCTCCAGCTATCATAAATCTCTCTCAAGCAATTATGATAATTTACTAGACACACTCTCTCAAGCTACGCTAGCTAGATTCACATTACAGTTCACTTAGATTGCACCCGAGGTGTCATTATCTCTAATCCAACCTCTAAACCCTCGGTTATGACTCTCATCTATACTCCGGGAGTGATGTTGTTCAAACAACTACCTAAATATGCACTCTATCTCAAGCAGATACATAATAAATAGGAACGGATAATTGAGGATCCTTTCAATTAACCACAATCAAAATGTAGTTGAACAAATAGAGATTAACAACCAATTCGAATCTATATTAATATAACAACCAAATCACCCCCAACGGGTTTCACCAAAACCTTAGATTAAAATATTTAGCTACTCATAAAAATGAGGAAAACTACAAAAGAATTCATAGTCATTGATAGAAGAACAAAGTAGGGAGATAAAAATTGTTTTCCAAGTTGCCTCTCTTGCTTCTTCTCAAAAACTCAAACTCCCTTTTCTATTGGACATGTTAAACCTTTTATAGTTTGTGTGGATTTGTTTGGACTTTCGAATTTGCCCTTTTAAAACACCTTCCCCGCATCTGGACTAGCGCGGGCGCGCTAAGCCAATGCGAAGCCCGCGCTAATTGAGTTATGTTCTGTTTCTGACGCCTGGACTAGCGTGGGCGCGCTAAGGCCGCGCTAGTGGGGTTTTCCACTGCCAAACAAGCTTCGTCCCTTTTTTCGTCCATTAACTCCAATTTTTGCCCATATCACCATCATAAGTCCTCATTTGATTATTGCACTCCTGTGAAACATAAAAGTCATCGTTAGAGCCAATTTTTGAATTATTTACCCACTTATAACAGTAAATCATCCTTAAGTTAGACCTCGAACGTAGGCCAACATATACAATTTAGCCTACTATCAATAGCAAAACATTAGAGTTCTTCTATCCTCTCTTTATTATTTTTCAATTGCCTATTATGAATAATTTAGTAGTTTTATCTTGTTTTGTCGTGAGTAGCTAATTTCCTAGTCTAGGGTTTTGATGGAACCTATTGAAGGATGAACTTCTTGTTATGTTAATATAGTTTGCCAGTTTAATCTCTATTTGTTCAACTATGTGCTTGTTATAGTTAATTGACAGGATCCTCAATTAGTTGTGCCTATTTAGTGTGCATAACTCGGAAGAGATTGCATATTTAGGATAATTGTTGAACAACACCACTCCCAAAGTATATGAGGGATCAATAACTGCGGGTTTAAAGGCTGGATTAGGGATAACGAAGCCTTGGGTGCAATCTAAAGTGAGCTATAATAAACAAAGCCAGCTAGCGTATCTGGGGAGAGTGCGTCTAGTAAATTATCGCGATTACTCGGGAGAGATTTACGGTAATAAGAGTGCTCATGATTGATAGAGATGATTAGGCAATTCTATGTGAAACATAACCGGAAGGGATTCTAACAATAGGGAAAATCATAACCTTAGATCCTTCTCTTAATTGTTTACAACTTAATCATAGTTAGTTTTCAGCTGCTTATTTACATTCATTCTTAGTTAGTAGAAACATATTCAATTGTTATTCACAATATTTAGGAAGTTGATTCCGTGGAATTTAGTAAGTCTAACAAAAGTAATTGAAAGGTTAGTTCCTTGTGGGTTCGACTTTGGGCTAAATACTCAGATTACATTTGCAACGTCCGCGTGTCCTTTTTATAAGGCATAGTTGGGTGTGATCAAATTTTTGCGTCGTTGCCAGGGAATTAGCGGTGTTTTCAATTACAATTGAAAGAAATACAAAAATTCTTAGTGTAGTCAGTTTTCCCTATACCCAATCTATACACTGAAATTTTAACGTTTGTTGACTTGGTTGTACATGTGCATGCCTAGAAACTCAACGAGAACTGGTGAAGTATTCGAAGCTTTATCTGATCTCGAGAAAGTTTTAAGGCCTTGAATCGAGCCAACCGAAAAAGCAAACAGCAACAAACAATTAAATAAATCGAACCGAACATGGGAGATCACGAAGAAAACCCACTGGCACCTCTTGTTCCAGAGGCTGCTCTCAATGACTGGGCACAACCCACAGCTGAAAATCTGGCCACATAGATTGTAGTCCCGTAGATACAGGCTGAATCATTCCAAATCACGAATAACATGTTGCACTTGTTGCAGAACAAGAGACTATTTTTGGGTCACAAGTCGAAGATCCTCAACAGCACTTGAAGAATTTCCTGTCAATCTGCAAAACCCAAAGGCAGCCCAACGTAACTCAGGAAGCAATCAAGTTGTTGTTGTTCCCACTCTCAGTGACAGGAGCTGCCTAGACCTGGCTAAACGCCCCATAAATTCCATAACAACTTGGGAGTAGTTAGTCAAGCAATTCCATAACAAGTTCCACCCACCCAATAATACTGCTCAACAAATTGATGAAATTTTGAGTTTTAAACAGAGACCAATGGAGACACTGCATGAAACATGGGAACGCTTCAAGGGGATGATGGTTATATGTCCGCACCATGGTATTCCAGATCTGATGTTGGGGCAGCGATTTTACATGGGATTGTCAGATAGTGTGAAAACAATAGTTGATGCTTCAGCTTATGATGTCTTGAGCTGTTGTTGATAAAGAATGCTCATTGTGTAGGAAAGGAAGATGTTTGTTCGTATTGGGATGAGATCATATCCTACGGTGTCAGAGTGCTAATAATGCACGAGTGGTTTTGTTCTTTAAGTCAGATAATTTGCAGTTGTGTAAGAGTGAATGACTCGCAAGAATGGTTTTAATGTGTTCAAGATTGTACATGTATCAATCAGGTGTCTCAAGGTTATGTATGTGGTCAGAGACTGTTTATTCATCGGGGAATATCGAGGCTTGTGGTATTTTATGCTAATTATGGGATTCCATGTATAAGTATCTAGGAAGTAATGGTAACGAATTCCGATTCGCATGAAGTTCTTCAAGTAAAGTATTCTGGAACGTGGTATTTTTGGGA
>MU679712.1:216759-255245 GCA_026770625.1 Nicotiana glauca | reverse complement strand
GTGACTTGGGACACCATTATATTCTCAAGTGGCGACTCTGAAAAACTTAAATAACTAATCCCGTTCCGACTGTCCTTAAATTGGAAAAAACTCCTCTACGCCCTTGCGGGTATAGTAGTGTTAAAAAGAAGGTGTGACAACTGCTTCTTCTTCTAAAATACTAGTTCCCTATTTTGATTCATTTCCATAACCACGTGAAGACTTCCATTCAACATCATCTGCTAATAATTAATAACCTTCAAAAGCCACAAACAGTTCGATCTCTACTAATATTTTTTTTAATTCTAACCTTCAACAGTTTTGCATCATAAATCCTCCATGTAAAAATACTACATATTCTGTTACGACCCGAAATTCACTGAGGGTCGTGGTGGCGCCGGACACCGCTGTCAGGCAAGCCAACTGAAAAAACTTAATTAAATTCTTGTTTTAATTATTTTTAAAATAATTCTTTTATACGATCAAAACAATACTCAGTATATTCCTCCGAATGAATAATGAAATATTTAAACAACTTTTAAAATTTCAGAATAAACCCAAATATATCCCAGAACCTGGTGTCACAAGTACATGAGCAATTTTTAAGAATAAAATAAAAATAAAACGAATAAAGTACAACAACTATCCGGAATACAATTGGAAAGAAAAGTAAATAGGATCTTGAGAGAGACTATACTAGCTGTGGGTCGCCACGAGGAAATACAGCTCACCTAGTCTCTGTGTCAACCATGACGCTATGCCAATAAGTCACTAGTCATGCCTAAACCTGCGTGCAACAAAAATGCACAGAAGTGTAGTATGAATACGAAAACAACGTGTACTCAATGAGTTTCCCGTATAACCTCAAAGAAGTAGAGGCGAGATGGTCGACTTCGACACTTACTAGTGGTCCAATAATGATGCCAATAATACATTAAATCGTAAATTTCTACAAACATGGTTTTAATCCAATAGAAGGAAATGATTAAACAATTAATTCGTTTATAGGAAATTTCAAAAAAAAAATCTTCTTTTCATTATTTATCCAAATAATTTCAAACCATGAAGAGGCAATAACAACTTTAACAAGCTTAAGACAACAATACCAGCATCCGCAAATTATGCCGAGGCGACGACCCGATCCAGCAGAAATAAATTGTGCACTTGCCGAGGGTCGACGACGCGCCTACAGATGCATCTATTTAATCTACCGAGGCGTTCGGCCCATTCCAAAAATAAACACACACAAACAGACAGTCAATCAAGAAGTCAACATGGAACAATTATCCAAAGAAAGGCCAGTTCTCTTTAATAATTTAGGAAAATAAAGTTTAAACCCCTTTTACAAATGCATTTACTAATTCAATGTGATTTAAGCAGTACAAGTTATCAATAAGATCACAAATATTCCAAGTATAGCATGCTTTTGGGTCCTAGACTACCCTGACTTAAATATAATAGTAGCTACGCACGGACTTTCGTCACCTCGTGCGTACGTAGCCCCCACAAATAGGAGCACATAATCAATTAACTCACCTATGGGGATAATTTCCTCTTACAAGGTTATAAAGGAGACTCACCTCGCTCCGAAAATCCATAACCAGCATTCCATGTCCTTCCGAAGACTCTAATCGATGCACAACGCTCCAAAACTAGCCAATAATGATACCAATCCATAAATATATATACTTAATTATTCATTACAACCGAATTTATAACAATTCCTAACCCCAATCAAAATGTTAACGAAAATGCCCTTGGGTCCACGTGCCCAGATTTCAAAAAATTTTGAAGAACAAGTTTACCCATAGCCTCACGAACTCAAATATAAAATTTTCTCTTAATTCCATACCCAAAATCATGGTCAAAAACCAAGAATATTAATTTTCTAGGTTTTCCTTCAAACCCTCAATTTCTACCAATTTACATGCTAAAATCCATACAAAATCAATATATTCAACTCAAGATAGGTCGGGTTAGCTTACCTAGTCGATGATGATGAAACACCCCACTTGAAGCTCTCCAAAATCACCCATACCAAGAGAAAAATGGATGAAAAGAACCCAAACTCGATTTTAAAACACCCTTCTGCCTCCAACAATTTCCGCACCTGCGGTCCTATGAATGCTTCTGCGGTTCTGCAGGTGCGGCCACTCAACCGCATCTGCGGTCCTTCCCAGGCCCCCTTATTTCCGCTTTTGCGACTTCTCCACCGCAGGTGCGATCCCGTATCTGTGGAAATATGACTGCATCTACGGTCCCTTCTCTTCTAGCCCAAAACCACATCTGCGGTTGAAGTGTTGCATCTGCGGTCCAAAAACCGCAGATGCGGTTATGACAGCAACCAGCAACCTCAACCTTCCAAAAATTTCATTTTTGATGCGTTAGCCACCCGAGGCCCGTGGGACCTCAACCAAACCTACCAACCAATCCCAAAACACATTACGGACTTGCTCGAGACCTCAAATCACATCAAACAACACTAAATCATGAATCAGCCTCCAATCCAAACTTAATGAACTTTAGAATTTCAAACTTTTATTTTCGATGTTTAAACCTATCAAATCACGTCGGATTGACTTCAAATTTTGTAGATAATCATATTCGACATATAGACCTACTCCAACTTCCAGAATCGAATTCCGACCCTGATATCAAAAAGTCCACTTCCTGTCAAACTTCTCAAAAACCTTCAAATTCTATCTTTAGCTAAATGGCTCCAAAATGACCGACGGACCTCCGAATTCATTTTCGATCGCGCTTCCAACTCCAATATTACCATACAAAACTATTTATAGACTCGAAACCCCAAATGGGTATCGATAACACTAAAATGCACTATAAGCCAAACTTATGAAATTTCTTCTAAAATGCTAACTTCCACAATTGGCGCTAAAACGCTCCCGGGTTATCCAAAACCCGAACCGAGCACATGCCTAAGTCTGAAATCATCATACAAACCTGGTGGAACCTTCAGATCCCAATTTTGAGGTTGTTTACTCAAAAACCAATCCGAAATGAGAATTCTCTTTTAAATCAACTCTGAACTTCCTGAAATTCAATTCCGACCATGCGTACAAGTCGTAACACCTGAAATGAAGCTGCTGGTGGCCTCTGACTATTGAACGACACGCTAGAGCTCTAAACGACCGGTGGGTCCTTACATTCTCTCCCACTTAAACATACGTTCATCCTCGAACGTGCTGAGAACTACACTGGAGTAGTGTGAAATCACACATTAAGTTCTCATGCACCTTCCCCTGCTACCACAACTCAGTTGAGCACATCAGCTCGATCAATTCTGAAGATATTCCCTTTTATTCAAGCAATTAAGCCTTAGAGCCCAATTCCAACATCCGAGATTATATGCCCGACCTGTTCCCAACATATGATCACCATATCAATCACTACACGCTGTACCCAAACATGGCTGCATAACTTTGCTGAATTCACACCTTGTATCACCTTACTCACCGGACCACAATAACATCTTCTGATCAAGTCAGTCAAAATTCCACGAATCTGATGCTCCCATTGCACCTCATGACCTACATAGGTCTTGCTCTAACTCCTACAATACCGGCACGATGGATGAGATGTGCAAAAATTCATAACTACTGCCGAATCAACAATTCATTGGGTCTATGATCCTGACAAGAGCCCTCACCTCAATCTGAACCGAATAATGGTCTTAACTTCTTAATGCACTTCACATAATCCGATTGCACTGATTCCAAATCCAATGATCTCATCTCATTCCGTATGAACTACTCAGGCAATAATCCACCCCGGACTTGATCAAAAGTCTTATATGATGCCACAATGTGCCAATAGGCTACCAGTTCGAATGTGATACAAAAAGAAAAACAAACTTCGAAAAGGAAATTCAATTGCCCCGCTCGCGAATCATACATGCGACGTGAGCACACAACTAATACGAGCTTTCCTCGAAAAAATAGGAAACAAAATACATAGAAAATAGATATGGGGAACTGTACTGAACAACACGTTGTTGTAACGCACAACCCGATCCAAACAACATACCCATGGTGGCATGCCATCCGATCCACATATAAAAATTACATAAGGAGATATATATCGAGCTAAATTTGCTCATTACAACAAAATACCGAATATTAGTCAGATACACGCTAGGTGTATAATACCATTCTCTGGGGAGACATACAAAGCTATAAGACACAAACTCGAGCATAACAAAGGTGCGATATACGATCTGAATCTCGATGCCATCCTATTCATATAACATCATCTCTATGCAGAACCTAAACAAGAAATTCACCAAGCTGTCTCACAACTCGCACGATGCAATACATCATTACATGAAAAAGATGACAGCAAAACAACATCCTGACTACTCTTCCATAAGAAGCGTAATGCTGAAATGAACACATCTGGTCTGATATAGAGCCCATAGTCACATTTGAATCCATCCACCGACCTCAAGTTGATTCTCGTCACACTGATTAGGCTAATAACCTTTCCAAGGTCCATAATAACTCTCCTTTCTTTCATAACGCAACAGAACAATCTTCCAGTGGGACACACTCCTACAACCTACAACCTACGACAATAAAAGACTAGGTCATACCTCCAAACCACCGGCCGCACTAACACTGAAAGGCGATCAAGAATTATTAACCGGGATGCAAAGCCTTTTTCACAAAACACCGATCTCAGGTGACGCTGAAGACAATACCTGTAACGACCCGACCGGTCGTTTTGAGCCCTAGCACATCGTTCAGCAGTCTGAGGTAAGGAGCAGCTTCATTTCAGGTATTGTGACTTGTTCGCATGGTCGGAATTTAATTCAGGAAGATCAGAGTTAAATTTAAATGAAAATTCTCATTTGAGAAGCTTAAAGTTGAAAGAATGAACTAGGATTGGAATTTTGAGTAAACTACCAAGGAATCAGGATCTGAAGGTTCCAGCAGGTTCGTATGATGATTTCGGACTCGGGCGTATGCCCGGATTGGGTTTTGGATAACCCGGGAGCATTTTGGCGCCTATTGTGGAAGTTAGCATTTTAGAAGGAATTTCTTAAGATTGGCTTGGAGTGCATTTCAGCGTTATCAATATCCGTTTGGGATTCCGAGTCTGGGAATAGCTCCGTATGGTGATTCTGGAGTTAGGAGCGCGATCAAAAGTGAATTCGGAGGTCCTTAGGTCCTTTTGGAGCAATTTGGCTAAAGTTAGAATTTGAAGGTTTTTGAGAAGTTTGACCGAGGTTGACTTTTTGATATCAGGGTTGGAATCCGATTCCGAAAGTTGGAGTAGGTCCGTAATGTTGAATATGACTTGTGTGCAAAATTTGAGGTCAATCGGACGTGATTTGATAGGTTTAAGCATCAAAAATAAAAGTTGGAAAGTTCAAAGTTCATAAATCTTGAATCGGGGTATAATTCATGGTTTTAGCGTTGTTTGTTATGATTTGAGGCCTCGAGCAAGTTTGTAATGTGTTTTGGGACTGCTTGGTATGATTGGTTGGGGTCCCGGGGGCCTCGGGTGTATTTCGGGTGGCTAACGGATCGAATCCAAAGTTTGAAGGAGTGCTGAAGCTATTGCTTCTGGTATTTCCGCTTCTACGGAAATGGGAATTGCAGAAGCGGTATCGCGGGTGCAAAGGGGGGACCGTAGAAGCGTTTTTGGTTAGAGCTACAGGGATCCGCAGATGCGGTTGGGTTTCCGCAGAAGCGGACCGCACCTGCGATGTGGAGAACCGCAGAAGCGGAAGGCCTGGACGTGGATGGGAGCCGCAGAAGCGGCAAGATATCCGCAGAAACGAAATCGCTTAAGTGGTAAAATTTCCGCAGAAGCGGAAATGACTGAAGGCAGAGACTTTAAATCGGGGTTTTGGTTCATTTCAACCATTATTCATGGCTTGGGGGCTATTTTTAGAGAGCTTCAAAGAGGGATTTCATCATCTATGTTAAGGTAAGTTATCCCCACCACTCTTGAGTTGAATATATCAATTATATGTGGCTTTAAGCATGGAAATTAGAGTGAATATGGGCCAATTTCCCTGTCCAATTTCGGAGGTCTGTAGGTCCTTTTGGACCAATTTTCCTGTCCACTGTATTTCAGATAGATGTTGTATTTTACTTTCCTTATCGATAGTTGCTCATGTACTTGTGACATCGGGTTTGTATTTTACTTTCCTTATCGATAGTTGCTCATGTACTTGTGACACCGGGTTTCTGGGATGGGTTTCAACGGATTTGTACTAATTGTTATTATTTAAATTTGAATTCAAGTAGTGAACTTTTATTTATGAAAATGGAAGGAAAAACCTTTGATTTTCAAAAGTATACAAAGAGGAATTAATTGATAAGTTAGTTGGCTGGCCTGACAGAGGTGTCCGGTGCCACCACGACCCTTAGTGGATTTTGGGTCGTGACAACATGGTATCAGAGCACTAGTTTACCGTTGGTCTCACGAGTCATGATCAAGTCTAGTAGAGTCTCGCGGATCGGTACGGAGACGTCTGTACTTATCCTCGGGAGGCTATAGGGCTGTTAGGAGTACTTCCCTTCTTGATTTCCTTTTCGTGCAGTTTGATTCCTTTGAGGCTTATGCCTTTGATTTCTTCCTACTCAATCTTACATGAGCGCTTGTTATAAATTGAAAATTTAAGGATTGTAATGTCATTACAAATATGGCGCGAGATGATTTTCCCGGTATAGTTGATTGGACTATTATAGTCGCACTTTGGAGGGATATTCTATTGTTTCATCTCAGTAACAAAACTTCTAAGAGCCTTGAGGCTAGGCATAGGTTGCCATGATGCTTATGAGCGATTATTTCGCTGTGTTGTTGTAGTGGTAGGGTGTTGCCTATGTGTTAGGGCATCGAATGAATTGAAGGGAGTTTTACTCAGCGTGTAATCAAGGGAGTCAGTATTTTATTCCCGGTAGGGAAAAGTCAGTCGGACTAAGAATGGTCAGGTGTGGGCTGGTGGAAGTAATGATGCTTGGTATTTGCAATTGTGGTTGAGATTTCTTTTATGAAAGGGTGTTGTGGTCCTGATTCAACGTACTAAGTTGTTGGCGTTATAATCTACTACAATTCGACTTTATGGCAGGATATTGTGAACTAGTATTGGAGTTACGACTGTCAGATATCGCATGGTGCAGTGGTTTAAGATCGAATTAGAATTTCTAATATTGACGGATCGATTAAGATAAGCTTTGGAAAGGTTTAAAGTTAGTAGCAGTGGTGGGTTCAAGTTCCACGAAGATAGATTTTATTTGAGGCAACAATTGAGCAGCAAAGTATGAGGAAGGACATGTGGGAAGTGCTGGGCGATGTTTAAAATTTCTAGAAGGTTAAGTATGAGAAGCAAGGTTGAGTGACCGATTAAGGAGATGAGTTCCGCCAAAGTGGGAGAGTGGCGAGGGTTGCATATGGGCTTGGTAGTAGGAAGACTACGCACCTTAAAGAGAATTCGGATCGAATTAGGGATTTTAATGATTGGTGATTGAAGCCTGCGAGTATGATATGAAGTATGGGCTATTATGCGGTAGAATATTGATATGGAGGAAAGGAGCTGCTTGAAATGGAGGAGGGTGCAGCATAACCCTGAATTTGAAAGGATGTTGCCGCATATTTAATTGATGTCCGCGAGGGGCGAATGGACTTGTGCAACTGGAAGGTGAGCTCGGACTTACGATGGGCTATTGGTGTCATAGTGAATGTACCCCGTGCAGCAGTGTGGGAAGATTTCAGGAGGTGATTCCCCTAGGTGGGTTATTTCCCGTGAGCAGATTAGCGGTTGCGTGGTTGGCAAAGCTTCTGCAAGGAATTATATTGGTTGTTCAATAAAGAGATCGGTCATGCGAATGTGGATGATGACTCAGAATATGAAAGATGGGGATTTACAGGAAGATTTCGAGAGATTTTGATAATTGGTGGCGGGAGGTTAAGTCAATAAGAGGTAAAAAGGCCGGGCAAACTCAAGAATGGTGAAATGATGGCTTCAAGCTAAGTGGGAGAGTCCCACCGCTTATGATTGGGCTGTATGATTAACTACTTGCATGATTTCTGGTTATTAGCATATTGATGGATTAATTCAGCGACGAGAAAAGACAATAAGTAGTAAATTGAGCGGAAGAATTATTAAGGATGTGCTATGGTTAGCCTTATGTGCTCATGTTCGAACTTGGAAAAAAGGTTCAGGATTTATACCTGGTATAGATACAGGTTTCAGAGGAAGTGATTTTGCTGGGTGCTTCATCGAGAGAGTATTCGTGTGTTATAAGAATTACGGAGTGAATTATATTTGGAACCAAGTCAGAGTGGGTGGCTCTCAATAATGGTTCTAGTGAATTCAGAAGTTAAAGTGTGGTACCTAATGATTTCAAGCCTATAAGTACAACTAAGAATCAAGCTTTGTAGCAGCTTATGAGAAGGTGCCCAGAATGTTATATGATGTGTTACCTTGTGGTGTAGCATTTGAGAAATGTGAAATACTTTGTGAGATTTGAGACTGCATGGTCTCGCAATTCAAGGTCACTCGGGGTGGTGTAGAGGGAGTACGTTATGCGTTGAAGAGAATTAGTATTATTTCCAAAGCAATCAAGGATAAATTGGAAGGAAAGGGATTGATTAGCCATAGTTGAATTTGGCATGTTGGTGTCTGTCATCCATTTATTTAGCGTGATCGAGTTATGCGTTTGATTTGTGGCGGTACGTGTGAGGTTTTTCGGCCGCCGTAATTGATAACATTCTAAACCATTCTACTGTTGTGGCTTGTTATGTGGAAGTAGATTTCGGAAGGGCTATGGTGGCTTGGACCACTACTTGCAGGTTTACATATTCTATGGTTATGGGAAATTAAATGAGTTAAGTGCAAGGTTCTTATATGATGAAATGTGAAAATATTAATGAATTCAGAGTTATGATGAAAATCGTATTCTATTGTATGTTGACACCTTGGGTGCAGTGAGTAGCATGGAAATACGAAATGAGGATCAAGGTTGAAGTTCAGTGTTAACAAGGATGTCACGGGCTCGGATAAGCAAGGAAAGGGTTGAATGATTAGAGTAAATTGGTATTGTCCTCAGTGTTACCTGATATCGATGTGTTGTAGAAGAGGTTTTGCATCCTGGTTAAGGATTCTGGATCGCTTTTCAGTGTTAGTGCATCTGATGGTTTAGATGTGCGGACCCATTATTTATTTCGGAAGATTGTGGGAGTGTGTCCAACGGGAAGATTGTATAAGTGTGACATGTAGTCACTTGATTGGCTAAAGATTTAAACCAAGTATGAGGATTGTGGTAATATCATTAATTTGAGAATTTATGCTTGAAGGGCACTTTGTATATTAGGTTATGAACTGAGGAGGTTGCTCCGGTTATGATGGTTATTCTTATGTGAGATGAGGCAAAAGGGGGTTACTATGGACCTTTGAAAGATCATCGGCCAAATTGGTGCAATCAGAAATCGGCTTGAGATCGGTGGATTAATTTATTTGTGAACATGGCTTTATATCAGGCCAGTTGTGTTCGTTTCAGAGAGCATTCCCTATGGAGGAACAGTCGGGGTGTTATTTTTTCATTTGCTATTCCAGGTAATGATGTGTTGTGCCGTATGAGTTGTGAGACGGCTTAGTAAATTCTTATGTGTTGAGATTCCGTGTTGCGATGATGTTATGTGAGCAGGATGGCTCTTGAGATTTAGATCTTGTATCACACCTCAATTGTGCTTGAGTTTTGTAGCCTATAACGCTATGTGCTTTCTCAGGGATGATATTTTGCACTTAACGTGCTTGCGATCAAAATTCGATATTTTTATTGTAATGAGCAGATTTAGCTCAAAGTGCAATCTCCTTATGTGAGATCTATGTATGGCTTGGGTGGCACGCCACCATAGGTATGTTATTTGGATCGGGTGGCACGCTGCCATTGGTATGTTATCTGGGTCGGGTCGCACGCCGCCATGGGTATATTATTTGGATCGGGTTGCACGCTGCAACAGTGTGATGTCTAGTCTGGTCCTCTATATGTTATTTTTTTTGTGTTTAGCTTCCTATCTCCTAAGGAAGGTCCGTACTAGTGTGGGGGTTAGGTAATTTCTTCCAGAGTTCAATTTCCGTTTGTGGTGTGTTAGGATTGGTGGCCTATTGGCACATTGTGGAGTCATGTGAGACTTATATTCGCATTCAAAGTGGCTTATTGCCTGAGCAGTTCGTACTGGGTAAGATGAGATTGTGGGATTTAGGATCAGTGCAATCTGATTATATGAAGTATATTAAGGAGCGAAGATCATTATTTGGTTCAGAATGTGGTAATGTTTCTTGTTAGAAGTATAGACTTGATGATTGGTTGACTCGGAAGTTGATTATGAATTTCGGCATCTCATCTGTCGTGGCGGTATTGTAATAGTTAGAGTAAGACCTATGTAGGTCATGAGGTGCAATGGGAGCATCGGATTCGTGGAATTTCGATTAATTCAAATAGAAATGTTATTGTGGTCCTATGAGTAAAGTGATGCAAAGTGTGAATTCAGTAGAGTTATGCAGTCATGTTTGAGTACAACGTGCACTGATTGATACGTTGATCTTATGTTGGAAACAGGCCTAGCATAGAATTCCGGATGTTGAAATTGGGCTCTAAGGCTTAATTGCTTGAATAAAAGGGAGTATCATCAGAACTTATCGAGCTAATGTGCTCAACTGAGTTGTGATAGCATGGGAAGGTGCATGAGGTGCTAAACAGTGATTTCAGACTACTCCAGTGTAGTTCTCAGCACATTCGAGGACAAACGTATGTTTAAGTCGAAGTGAATGTAACGACCCGACCGGTCGTTTCGAGCCCTAGCGCGTCGTTCAGCAGTCTGAGGCCAGGAGAAGCTTCATTTCAGGTATTGTGACTTGTTCGCATGGTCGGAATTTAATTTAGGAAGATTAGAGTTAAATTTAAATGAAAATTCTCATTTGAGAAGCTTAAAGTTGAAAGAATGAACTAGGATTGGAATTTTGAGTAAACGACCAAGGAATCAGGATCTGAAGGTTCCAGCAGGTTCGTCGATGATTTCGGACTCGGGCGCATGCCCGGATTGGGTTTTGGATAACCCGGGAGCGTTTTGGCGCCTATTGTGGAAGTTAGCATTTTAGAAGGAATTTCTTAAGTTTGGCTTGGAGTGCATTTCAGCGTTATCAATGTCCGTTTAGGATTCCGAGTCTGGGAATAGCTCTGTATGGTGATTCTGGAGTTGGGAGCACGATCGAAAGTGAATTCGGAGGTCCTTAGTCCTTTTGGAGCAATTTGGCTAAAGTTAGAATTTGAAGGTTTTTGAGAAGTTTGACCGAGGTTGACTTTTTGATATCGGGGTTGGAATCCGATTCCGAAGGTTGGAGTAGGTCCGTAATGTCGAATATGACTTGTGTGTAAAATTTGAGGTCAATCGGACGTGATTTGATAGGTTTAAGAATCGAAAATAGAAGTTGGAAAGTTCAAAGTTCATGAAGCTTGAATCGGGGTGTAATTCATGGTTTTAGCGTTGTTTGTTATGATTTGAGGCCTCGAGCAAGTCCGTAATGTGTTTTGGGACTGGCTGGTATGATTAGTTGGGGTCCCGGGGGCCTCGGGTGTATTCCGGGTGGCTAACGGATTGAATTCGGAGTTTGAAGGAGTGCTAAAGCTGCTGCTTCTGGTATTTCCGCTTCTGCGGAAATGGGGACCACAGAAGCGGTATCACGGGTGCGAAGGGGGGACCGTAGAAGCGGTATTGATTGGAGCTGCAGGGATCCGCAAATGCGGTTGGGTTTCCGCAGAAGCGGACCGCACCTGCGATATGGAGAACCGCAGAAGCGAAAGGCCTGGACGTGTATGGGAGCCGCATAAGAGGCAAGATATCCGCAGAATCAGAACCGCTTAAATGGTAAAATAAGCGAAAATGACTGAAGGCAGAGACTTATTTTAAATCGGGTTTTTGGTTCATTTCACCCATTTTTCATGGCTTGGTGGCGATTTTTGGAGAGCTTCGAAGAGGGATTTCGTCATCTATGTTAAGGTAAGTTATCCCCACCATTCTTGAGTTGAATATATCAATTATATATGGCTTTAAGCATGGAAATTAGAGTAAATATTGAGGTTTTGGTTGAAAACCTAGAAAATTATAATCTTGGATTTTAGCCACGATTTTGAGTATTGAATTAAGAGAAAGTTATGTATTTGAGTCCCTAAGGTCATGGGTAACCTTTATCTTTGAAAAATTATGGATTCCGGGCATGTGGGCCCGAGGGAATTTTGGTCATTTCACTAAGCGGAGTTGGGAATTTGTATAATCTAAATTGTTAACAAGTATTTAAGCATATTCTCATTAGTTTGTCGTCAATTGGCTAGTTTTGCTGCATTGTGCATTGGTTCTAGCCTTCGGAAGGATGCAGAGTGTCGGTTATGAGTCTTCAGAGCGAGGTGAGTCTCCTTTCTAATCTTGTGAGGGGAAATTTACCCCATAGGTGAAGTAATTGATTATGTGCTCCTATTTGTGGGGGCTACGTACGCACAAGGTGACGAGAGTCCGTGCGTAGCTACTATTATGCTATTGTCCGGGTAAGTAGGACCTAAAAGCATGTTGCACGTGGATTAATTGTGAACCTATTGGTAGCTTGAATTGCTTAACTCACATCGAATCAGTAAGTGAATTTATAAAAGGATTAAACTTCATTTCTTAAATTGTTAAAGGAGAATTGATTTTATTTGAATAAATATTCCCCGATAAGTTCTTATTTGACTGATTGACCATTTATTTTATGTGTGCCTGTGTCACATGGATGATTCGCGAGCAGGATATGTGTTTAATTATGGAGCGGGACGAATGCCTCGGTGAGAATAGATGCATCTATGGTTCGTGCCGCTCGACCCTCAGCAGTGCACAATTTACATTTTTGTTGGAGCAGGCCGTCGACCTCGGCATGATTTGCACAATTGATTACGTACTCATACTACACTTTTGCATATTTTTATTGCACAGGTATATATACCTGTAGCAGCCTATTGGGCATAGCAGCACGGACGACTCTGGGACTTGGTGAGCTGCATTGTTCGAGACGACCCACAACAAGTGTAGTTCCTTTCAGCATTTTATTATTTATTCCCTGTCCACTGTATTTCGGACAGATGTTGTATTTTACTTTCCTTATCAATAGTTGCTCATGTACTTGTGACACCGGGTTTCTGGGATGGGTTTCAACGGATTTGTACTAATTGTTATTATTTAAATTTGAATTCAAGTAGTGAACTTTTATTTATGAAAATGGAAGGAAAAACCTTATATTTTCAAAAGTATTAAAAGAGGAATTAATTGATAAGTTAGTTGGTTGGCGTGACAGAGGTTCCGGCACCCCTTAGTGGATTTTGGGTCATGACAATACCAACTTACTTTAAACATCGAAACTCCTTTCTTGCTCATCCGAGCTCGTGACATCCTTGTCCACACCGAGCTACTACCTTGATCTTTACTTCAAATTCCATACCACTCACTGCACCTAACATGCTAACATATGATAGAACATGTTTTTCATCATAGCTTCGAAACCACTATTAGGCCAACACTTCATCATCTAAAAGCTTTTCACTGAATTCACTTCAGGAGAACCATAGCAACACACGTGCGAATTCTCATAACCGTATAATATACATGTGACGACCCAAAGGGTCATCACCGGATTTCTCTCTTTTTCCGTGCTTCCAAGGCCTTGAAAACCTTACCTTTAGTTGCCTCGATTTGCGTGCGCAGTCCGGGTGCGTAGCCGAAAAGATTATATGTTAAATTTTGTGAAAAATTTCAAAATGTGGCTTTAAAATGATTAAAGTTGACTTCAGTCAATATTTTTGGTAAACGGACCCGGACTCGTGATTTGACGTTCCCGGAGGGTCCGTAGAAGAACATGGGACTCGGGCATGTGCCCGGAGTCGAATTCCGAGGTATAGAGCCCGAGAAAAGAATTTTTTTGTGAAATTGTTTTTCTGAAAATATTAAGGAAAAAGGAAATGAAAATTGATTAAAAGACCATAGTATCGGGCTCGTATTTTGGTTCCGACGCCCGGTACAAGTCTTATATATGGTTTAAGCGTTTATGTGAAATTTGGTCAAAATCGGACGTCATTTGACGTGTTTCGGACCTAAATATCTAAAATTTGAACTTTATGAAGTTTGATGAAAAAGTGATGATTTTGAGGTTTGATTCCTCGTTTATGATGTTATTTTGGCGATTTGATTGCACAGTTAAGTTCGTAGGATGCTGTTGAGTGAGTGTGTGTGATTGGTTAGGAGCCCCGAGGGCTCGGGAGTGTTTTCGGAGGTGTTCGGGGTGTTTTTAAACTTAGAATGATAGCAGATCTTTCTGCAATTTTTGCTCAGATAATTGCTTCTTCGCGTTCGTAGCACTCAGCTCGCGTTCTCGAACCAGTGGGCTTTCCCTTCTTCGCGTTTACGGACAAGTCCCCGCATTCGCATAGCCTTGGTTTCCCCTTCACCGCGTTCGCGAGCCTCCTCTCGCGTTCGCGTACAAGCAAATCCTAGACCCAGCCCCATCCTTCTATGCGTTCGCGACTAGCATCTCGCGTTCGCGATGCATTACTCATCTACCCTTCACGAACGTGGCCCCCTTCCCGTGAACGCAAAGGGAATTTTTGCCTAATGATTTTTAAAGCTCAAAAACAGACCAGTGATGGGATTATTCCCAAATTTCACACAAGCTCTTCTTCTCCACAGTCCCTAGGCGACTTTTATAGCGATTCTTCACCAAAGCTTCTTGGGTAAGTATTATTCAACTCATTTTCATCATTTTCTATCATCATTTATCAAATTCCTAGACCTAAATCATGTAAATTAAGGTGTAAATTGGGGGAAAAGGATAGAATTAGGGCTTTTCAATTTTCTTTGATTTAGACCTCAATATGGGGTCGAATCTTAAAACAAATTGCATATTTGAACTCGTGGGGTTATGGGTGATTGGGTTTTGGTCCGAGCCTCGTGTTTGGACCATGTGGGATCGGGGTTGATTTTTGAATTTTTGGGAAGAAAGCTTAGAAATTCATACTTAGGCATTAGGTTTAGTTTGTTTAGCTATTATTAATATTTTAAAGTCATTATTTCATAGATCTGACTGAGTTAGAGCCGAATTTGAGGGGTATAGCTATACTAGAGGCTTGAGTTGACCTTGGAGAATTTGAGGTAAGTGTTTGATCTAACTTTGGCTTGAGGGAATAGGATTAGGGTGTTGTTTGCTAATTGCTAAATATTGAGTATGGTGTATAGGCATGGTGACGAGTATCTATACAGTGATTTCTAGCATGACCGTGGGTCCTTGTTTGTACTTATTCTGATATTGTTGGGACTCTGCCATGTTAATTGATAAATCCTATGTAATGTGAAGAGTATGAGCATTGAATTGTGAATTGTAAATCGTTTGGAGCATTGGCTCGAACAATAAAAATACTATTGGGTAAGAAATGAAGGAAATATGATTAATCCCTTGCCGGGATGGTTTGAGTATATTGATTATCTCCTTTGCCGAGATGTGAAAGTTATTGTTGTTGCTCTCTTGCCAGGATTTAGCTATTTAATTGTGTATTTCCCTTGCCGGGACTTTTCTTATTATTTATTTTTCTCCTCGCCCCATTTGGCTGTGATTACTGTTTGGGTGAGGAAGAGTGATAACGCACGAAGGGTCATTCCGTGCTATTTTTTGATTATATTTGCACGAAGGGTCATTCCGTGCCATATTTCAATTATATTTGCATGAAGGGTCATTCTGTTTCTTGTTTTTATTAATTATGCATGAAGGGACATTCCGTGCTCTGATTTGATTATAATTGCACGAAAGATCATTCCGTGCCATGATATGAGAGTTATGTGAGGGAAAGCACGAAGGGTGATGCCGTGCACTTTATTTGATTGCTTTTGGTGAGAGTGAGTGTAAAAGCACGAAGGTTGATGCTGTGCAACTGTTGATTTTCCTGCTCTCATTAATTATTGTTATTGCCCTATTTCTTACTTAAATTGTTGACTTTATATCCGGACTGTACTCCCCCATAGTATGCTTCCCACCCTCTTAACTATTTAATTTCTGTATTCTTTCCTTTTATTGCATATATATATATATATATATATATATATTGAACTGTACAGGTTGATTGGTAGTCCTATCTAGCCTCGTCACTACTTCGCTGGGGTTAGGCCAGGCACTTACAAGCACATGGGGTCGGTTGTACTGATGCTACACTTCTATTCTCTTTTGCACAGATCACGATACCGGATCAGCTTTTGGACCATGGCAGTAGGATATTGACCACGAGCTAACTTCAGTCCAGGGACTTACGAGGTAGCCTAGCTGGCGTTCGCGGGCTGGAGTCTCTTTCTATGTTTTTAGTTTGTTTTCATTGTACCGAGGTAGACATTTATGTATTTCTATTCAGACTTGTTTGTAGCACTCTTTAGTGGTTCGTGAGATAGTGAAACCAGTCTTGGGTAGAGAAATATTAAACTTCCACATTTTGGATTTTCAGTTATCTTTGTTTTAAAGACTTCCACTTTTATTTAAATGACTCGTAATTATTATTATTATTGGGTTGTTATCAGGAATGTTTAAATGCTTCGCTTGCCTAGCTCCAATAGTAGGTGCTATCACGACTCCCGATGGTGGGAAATTCGGGTCGTGACAAGTTGGTATCAGAGATCTAGGTTGCATAGGTCTCGCTACTCTCGGACAAACTTGGTAGAGTCTGAGGGATCGGCACAGAGAAGTCTGTATTTATCCCCAGAGGCTACGGAGTTAGGAAAAGTTTCACTTTTGTTCTTTCTTGTTGTGCAATTATGTTTCTCAAATACTGATTGTCTTTCCACTCTGTTCTTTCGTAGATGGAGAGAACACATGCTTTCTCTTATACCGTGCAGTAGCCCGAGCCCCCAGCAGCAGCTCTTGGGAGGGGCAGAGGTCAAGGCCGTGCCAGAGGCCGAGGCAGGGGCAGAGCTCAGCCCCGGGCAGCAGTCCTAGAGGTGGAGCCTCATATTGACTATGATGAGTAGGTTCCAGCTCAGGTCCCAGGAGGGGTCATGGTCACCCCAGATCTTCAAGACGCTTTATGCAGATTCGCAGGCTTTATGGAGAACGTCACTAGAGCGGGTTTGCTTCCAGTAGCACCAGCCACTTCTCAGGCTGGAGGAGGAGTTCAGACTCCTGATACACGTACTCCAAAGCAGGTAGCTCCCCAAGCTCATGTCCTAGTGGTTCAGCCAGCTCTGATAGCTCAGCCAGGTATTGCACCCCAGGCCGGCGATGGAGCGGCTATGTCTTCAGATGCTTTATGGAGAATTGATCGGTTCTCCAAGCTATTCACCACCACATTCCGCGGTGCTTCATCAGAGGATCCACATGATTTCTTATTTAGCTGCCATAAGTTCCTTAGGACTATGGGAATTATGAAGACCAATGGGGTCGACTTCGCCACCTTTCGGCTTGCAGGATCCGCCAAGACTTGGTGGAGGGACTATTGTTTATCTAGACCAGCAAGGTCGCCAGCATTGACATGGGATCAGTTCGCAGCATTTTTTTTGGAGAAGTTTCTCCTAGTCACTCGGTGGGAGGCTTCGCAGGCAGTTCGAGTGCCTCCACCAAGGCTCCATGACAGTCACGCAGTATGAGACTCGGTTTATTAATTTGGCATGCCATGCTATTGTTATACTCCCCACCGAGCGAGAGAGGGTGCAGAGGTTTATTGATGGATTGATTCAACCGATCCGTCTCCAGATGTCTACGGGAGATGGTAGTGAGATTTCCTTTTAGGAAGGGGCCAATGCGGCCCGTAGAGTGGAGATGGCTCTTGCATGAGGAGGAGGTCATGTGTCGGATAAGAGGCCTCGTCATTCTGGTAGGTTCAGTGGTACCTCGTCTGAAGGTAGGGATTCTTATGGTAGAGGCTATTCACCGAGGCCCTTTTAGTCAGTAATCTAGGTTTCTCATCGTACTCCAGGCGGTGGTGGTTCTCAGCAGCATTTTTCTCATCAGCAGCCTATCAGTGCACCTCCACTTCAGAGCTTCAGGAGAGGATATTCAGGTCGACAGGGCCAGCAGTCTCAACAGTCGAGGGCTTGTTATGGTTATGGTAACCCCAGTCATATTATCGGATTTTGCCCTCGAGCCTCGGGTAGCTCTCAACAGCAGGGTCCTCACCCCATGATTCAGGCACCAGGCAATCCACAGCTTGCCCAGCGAGCTAGAGGCGAGGGTAGGGATCATAGAGGTGGATGTAGAGACCGTAGAGGTAGAGCTCGGACCGGCAGAGGTAGGGGTCAGCCAGTAACCGATCATCCCAGAGACATGGTTCAGGGGGTGGGGCCCAGCCCCGGTGTTATGCTTTCCCAGCCAGGCTAGAGGCTGAGTCTTCAGATGATGTTATTACAGGTACTATTCTAGTCTGTGATAGGGATGCTTCAGTGCTATTTGACCCTGGGTCTACGTATTCATATGTGTCGTCTTATTTTGCACCCTACCTAGCTATGCCTAGTGATGCTTTGGGTATCCCTATTTATGTATTATACCGGTGGGTGATTCTATAGTGGTCGACCGAGTTCATCGTTCCTGTGTGGTAGTGTTTGAGGGTCTTGAGACCCGTGTTGATTTATTGCGTTTAAACATGGTGGATTTCGATGTTATATTAGGGATGGATTGGTTGTCCCTGTATCATGCTATCTTGGATTGTCACGCCAAGATCGTGACTTTGGCTTTACCAGATTTGCTGCGATTAGAGTGGAAAGGGACCCCAGGACATGCCACCCACAGTGTTGTTTCATATGTAAAGGTTCGATGCATGGTCGAGAAGGGGTGTTTAGCTTATCTGGCGTATGTTTACGATTCCAGCACAGAGGTTTCTTCTATTGACTCGGTTGCTATTGTTCAGGAGTTCCCCAAGGTTTTCCCTTCAAACCTGCCGGGTATGCTCCCGACAGGGATATTGATTTTTGTATTGATCTGGACCCAGGCACGCAGCCCATTTCTATTCTGCCGTATCGCATGGCCCCGCCAGAGTTGAAGTAGTTAAAGGACCAGTTGCAATATTTGCTAGAGAAGGGATTTATCAGGCCTAGTGTTTCTCCTTGGGGTGTGCCGGGGTTATTTTGGAAGAAAAATGATGGATCGATGGGGATGTGCATTGATTACCGGCAATTGAACAAGGTGACGATAAAGAACAAGTATCCACTACCGAGGATTGATGATTTATTTGACCAGCTTCAGGGTGCAAAGGTGTTTTCAAAGATAGACTTGAGATTTGGCTACCATCAGCTGTGGATTAGGGTGTCTGATGTTCCTAAGACAGCATTTCGCACTCGACATGGGCATTATGAGTTTTTGGTCATATCATTTGGGTTGACCAATGCCCCAGCAGCATTTATGGAGTTGATGAACTGAGTGTTCAAACCTTACTTGAACCTGTTCGTGATAGTATTTATTGATGATATTCTGGTGTACTCCTATAGCCAGGAGGAGCACGACCAGCACCTCATAGTGGTTCTTCAGACTCTGAAGGATAGTCAGTTATATGCTAAGTTATCAAAGTGAGAGTTCTAGTTGAGTTCGGTTGCATTTTTGGGTCATGTCGTATCAGCAGAGGGTATTCAGGTGGACCCGAAGAAGATTAATGCAGTCAAGAACTGGCCTCGACCAGCATCAGCTATTGAGATTCGGAGTTTCTAAGGGTTAATAGGTTATTACCGCCGGTTCATGGAGGGATTTTCATCCATAGTAGCCCTGATGACCAGATTGACCCAAAAGGGTGCCCAGTTCAGATGGTCAGACGAGTGTGAGGAGAGCTTTCAGAAGCTCAAGACAACTCTGACTACGGCACCGATATTGGTTTTGCCCACAGGCTCAGGGCCTTATACAGTTTATTTTGATACTTCCCGTATTGAGCTTGGTGCGGTATTGATGCAGGATGGCAGAGTCATTGCTTATGCTTCGAGGCAATTGAAGATCCACGAGAAGAATTATCCGGTTCATGATCTAGAGTTGGCAGCCATTGTTCATGCTTTGAAGATTTGGAGGCATTGCTTATATGGTGTGACTGTGAGGTGTACACTGATCACAAGAGTCTGCAGTACTTGTTCAAGCATAAGTAGTTGAACTTGAGGCAGAGGAGGTGGTTGGAGCTATTGAAGGATTATGATGTTATTATTTTGTACCACCCGGGGAGAGCCAATGCGGTGGCCGATACATTGAGTAGGAAGTCCGCCAGCATGGGTAGTCTTGCCTATGTTCCGGTCAGCCAGAGATCGCTTGCTTTGGATATTCAGGCCTTGGCCAATCGATTTGTGAGGTTGGATATTTCTAAGCCTAGCAGAGTGTTAGCTTGCACGGTCGCTCGTTCTTCATTATTGGAGCGTATCTGTGATCGGCAGTTTGATGATCCCCATTTATGTGTCTTGAGAGACACGGTGCAGCGTGGACGTGCCACGAAGGTGGCCTTAGGTGATGATGGCGTTTTGAGGTTGCAGGGGCGAGTTTGTGTGCCCAGTGTCAATGGGATTCGAGAGCTGATCTTAGCGGAGGCCTATAGTTCTCGGTATTCTATTCACCCGGGCGCCGCAAAGATGTACCAAAACTTGCGGCAGCATTATTGGTGGCGTAGGTTGAAGAAAGATATTGTTGCATATGTGGCTCGGTGTTTGAACTGTCAGTAGGTCAAGTATGAGCATCAGAGGCCTGGTGGCTTATTTCAGAGGATTGAGCTTCACGAATGGAAGTGGGAGAGGATTACCATGGATTTCGTTACTGGACTTCCGATGACTCGGAAGAAGTTTGATGCTATTTGGGTCATTGTTGATAGGCTGATCAAGTCAACGCATTTCATTCCTGTTGCAGCCATTTATTCATCGGAGAGGTTAGCTGAGATCTACATCCGAGAGATTGTTCGCCTTCATGGGGTGCCGGCCGGCATCTATCATTTCGGACCGGGGTACGCAGTTTACCTTGCGCTTCTGGAGAGCAGTTCAGCAGGATTTAGGCACCCAGGTTCAGTTGAGCACGGCGTTCCATCCTCAGACGGATGGCCAGTCCGAGAGGACTATTCAGATATTGGAGGATATGCTCCGAGCCTGTGTCATTGATTTTGGAGGATATGCTCTGAGCCTGTGTAATTGATTTTGGAGGCTCATGGGACTAATTTTTGCCTTTAGTAGAGTTCACCTACAATAACAGCTACAAGTCCAGCATTCAGATGGCTCCATATGAGGCGTTGTATGGTAGGTGATGTCGGTCTCTAGTCGGATGGTTTGAGCCAGGAGAGGCTCAGTTATTGGGTACAAATTTAGTTTAGGAGGCCTTGGATAAGGTGAAGATCATTTAGGACAGGCTTCGTTCGGCTCAGTCGTGGCAAAAGAGTTATGCAGATCGTAAGGTTCGAGATGTACCTTTCATGGTTGGTGAGCGGGTCTTGCTCCGAGTGTCGCCTATGAAGGGCGTGATGAGATTTGGGAAGAAGGGCAAGCATAGCCCTAGATTCATTAGCCCATTTGAGATCCTCGATCGTGTGGGAGAGGTGTCTTACAGACTTGCCTTGCCGCCCACCTTGTCAGCCGTGCATCTAGAGTTTTACGTGTCGATGCTTCGGAGGTATCACGGCGATCCAGCCCACGTGTTAGATTTCAGCACTGTCTAGTTGGACAAGGATCTATCTTACGAGGAGGAGCCGGTAGCTATCCTAGACCGGCAGGTTCGACAGTTGAGGTCGAAGAGTTTTCCTTCAGTTTGTGTCCAGTGGAGAGGTTAGCCTCCTGAGGCATCGACCTGGGAGTCCGAGTCTGAAATGCGGAGCCGCTATCCTCATTTATTTCCAAACTCAGGTACTTCTTTCTTTTGTCCGTTCGATGATGAACGGTTGTTTTAGAGGAGGAGAATGTGACGATCCAAAGGGTCATCACCGGATTTTTCTCTTTTTCCGTGCTTCCGAGGCCTTGAAAACCTTACCTTTAGTTGCCTCGATTTGCTTGTGCAGTCCGGGTGCGTAGCCAGAAAGATTATATGTTAAATTTTGTGAAAATTTTCAAAATGTGGCTTTAAAATGATTAAAGTTGACTTCGGCCAACATTTTTGGTAAACGGACCTGGACCCGTGATTTGACGGTCCCAGAGGGTCCGTAGAAGAACATGGGACTTGGGCATGTGCCTGGAGTCGAATTCCGAGGTATAGAGCCCGAGAAAAGAATCTTTTTGTGAAATTGTTTTTTCTGAAAGTATTAAGGAAAAAGGAAATGAAAATTGATTAAAAGACTGTGGTATCGGGCTCGTATTTTGGTCCCGACGCCCGGTACAAGTCTTATATATGGTTTAAGTGCTTTCTGTGAAATTTGGTCAAAATCGGACGTCATTTGATGTGTTTCGGACCTAAATATCTAAAATTTGAAGTTTATGAAGTTTGATGAAAAAGTGATGATTTTGAGGTTTGATTCCTCGTTTATGATATTATTTTGGCGATTTGATCGCACGGCTATGTTCGTAGGATGTTGTTGAGTGAGTGTGTGTGATTGGTTAGGAGCCCCGAGGGCTCGGGAGTGTTTTCGGAGGTGTTCGGGGTGTTTTTAAACTTAGAATGATAGCAGATCTTTTTACAATTTTTGCTCAGATAATTGCTTCTTCGCATTCGCAGCACTCAGCTCGCGTTCGCGTACCAGTGGGCTTTCCCTTCTTCGCATTCGCTGACAAGTCCCCGCGTTCGCGTAGCCTTGGTTTCCCCTTCACCGCATTCGCGAGTCCCCTCTCGCGTTCACGTACAAGCAAATCCTGGACCCAACCCTATCCTTCTATGCGTTTGAGACTAGCATCTCGCGTTCGCGATGCTTTGACTCATCTACCCTTCACGAACGCGGCCCTCTTCCCGCAAACGCGAAGGGCATTTTTTGCCCAGTGATTTTTATAGCTCAAAAACAGACCAGTGACGGGATTATTCCCAAATTTCATACGAGCTCTTCTTCTCCACAGCCCCTAGGTGACTTTTAGAGCGATTCTTCACCAAAGCTTCTTGGGTAAGTATTATTCAACTCATTTTCTTCATTTTCTCTCATCATTTATCAAATTCCTACACCCAAATCATGTAACTTAAGGTGTAAATTGGGTAAAAAGGATAGAATTAGGGCTTTTCAATTTTCTTTGATTTAGACCTCAATTTTGGGTCGAATCTTAAAACAAATTGCATATTTGAACTCGTGGGGTTATAGGTAATTAGGTTTTGGTCCAAGCCTCGTGTTTGGACCATGTGGGCCCGGGGTCGATTTTGAAATTTTTGGGAAGAAAGCTTAAAAATTCATATTTAGGCATTGAGTTTAGTTTGTTTAGCTATTATTAATATTGTAAAGTCATTATTTCATAGATTTGACTGAGTTGGAGCCGAATTTGAGGGTAAAGCTATACTAGAGGCTTGAGTTGACCTTGGAGCATTTGAGCTAAGTGTTTGATCTAACTTTGGTTTAAGGGAATAGGATTAGGGTGTTGTTTTCTAATTGCTATATATTGAGTACGGTTTATAGGCATGGTGACGAGTATCTATACACCGGTGTCTAGCATGACCGTGGGTCCTTGTTTGTACTTATTCTGATATTGTTGGGACTCTTCCATGTTAATTGATAAATCCTATGTAATGTGAAGATTATGAGCATTGAATTGAGAATTGTAAATCGTTTGGAGCATTGGCTCGAACAATAAAAAGACTATTGGGTAAGAAATGAAGGAAATAGAAGGAAATATGATTAATCCCTTGCTGGGATGGTTTGAGTATATTGATTATCTCCCTTGCCGGGATGTGAAAGTTATTGTTGTTGCTCCTTTGCCAGGATTTAGCTATTTAATTGTGTATTTCCCTTGCCGGGACATTTCTTATTATTTGTTTATCTCCTCGCCCCGTTTGGCTGTGATAACTGTTTGGGTGAGGAAGAGTGATAATGCACGAAGGGTCATTCCATGCCATTTTTTGGTTAACTATGCACGAAGGGACATTCCGTGCTCTGATATGATTATAATTGCACGAAGGATCATTCTTTGCCATGATATGAGAGTTATGTGAGGGAAAGCACGAAGGGTGTTGCCGTGCACTTTATTTGATTGCTTTTGGTGAGTATGAGAGTAAAAGAACGAAGGTTGATGCCGTGCAACTGTTGATTTTCCTGCTCTCATTAATTATTGTTATTGCCCTATTTCTTACTTAAATTGTTGACTTTATATCCGGACTGTACTCCCCCATAGTATGCTTCCCTCCCTCTTAATTGTTTAATTTCTGTATTCTTTCCTTATATATATATATATTGAACTGTACATGTTGATTGGTAGTGCTGTCTAGCGTCGTCACTACTTCGCCGGGGTTAGGCCAGGCACTTACTAGCACATGGGGTCGGTTATGCTGATGCTACACTTCTGTGCTCTTTTGCATAGATCACGGTACCGGAGCAGCTTTTGGACCACAGCAGTAGGGTATTGACCGCGAGCTAACTTCAGTCCAAGGACTTACGAGGTAGCCTAGCTGACGTTCGCGAGCTGGAGTCCCTTTCTATGTTTTCAGTTTGTTTTTATTGTACCGAGGCAGATATTTATATATTTCTATTTAGACTTGTTTGTAGCACTCTTTAGTTGTTCTTGAGATAGCGACACCAGTCTTGGGTAGAGAAATATTAAACATTAAACTTCCGCATTTTGGGTTTTCAGTTATCTATGTTTTAAAGACTTCCGCTTTTATTTAAATGACTCGTTATTATTATTGTTATTATTATTGTTGTTGGGTCGTTATTAGGAATGTTTAAATGCTTGGCTTGCCTAGCTCTGACAGTAGGCGCCATCACGACTCCCGATGGTGGAAAATCCGGGTCGTGACAATGCAAATCTCTAAGTAGTGCTCTAAGCCACCATAGCCCTTCCGGGATCTGCCCACACATAACAGGCCATATTAGTAGAATACTTCTGAATAATATCAATCACGACGACTGACAAGCCTCATACGTACCATTACAAATCACTTGCATAACTTGATCACGCGGAAGGAACTAATCACTACAATCAATATGCCAATTCAACCATGGCTAGCCAATCCATCTTCGTCCAATTTATCCTTGATTTCCATCAAAACAATAATAACTTCATTCAACACTTACCGCACTCTATCCGCACTCATCCCGAGTGACCTTGAATCACAAGACCATGTTGTCTCAAACCCCACGAACTATTTCATACCTCCCAAATGCTACAGTGCAAGCCAACACATCATAGAACATGCTGGGCCTCTCCTCATAAGCTGCTACAAAAGCTTGACTGTTAATTGTACCTATAGACTCGAAATCATTAGGCACCACACTTTACCCTTTTAGAATCCATTAGGATCATTGTTAAGAGCCACCCACTCTGACTGGGCCCCGAATATAATCAACTCCATGAATATCCTTTCGTCGAAGCACCCGACAAAATCACTTCCCTTGAAACCAATATCTACACAAGGCATAAATTCCGAATCCTTCCCCAAATCGGAGCATGAGCTAATAAGGCCAACCGTAGCACACCTTTAACAATTCCTTTGCTCAATTACCACTTATGTTCTTTTCCTATAACTGGAATAACCCATTAATATTCTGATAACCAGAAATCTCACAAGTAGTTAACCATGCAACCCAATCATAGGCGATGGGACTCTCCCACTTAGCTTGAAGCCACTATTTCACAACTCTGGAATTCACCTGACTCCTTTATCTCTTATTGACATAACCTTGCGCAATCAACCGCCAAAGTTTCTCGAATTCTTCCTATAAAACCCCTTCTTATACTTTGAATCATCAACCACACTCGCACGACCGATCTCTTTGCTGCATAACTAATAAAATTCCTTGTAGAAGCTTTGCCAACCATGCGACCGCTAACCTGCTCACAGGGACTAAACCACCAGTATAAATCACTTCCCGACATTTTCCAATGCTGCTGCACGGGGTACAATCACTATGAATCCCATAACCCATCCTGGGTCCGAGCTCACTTTCCAGCTGCACTAGTCCATTCACCCCTCGTGGACATCAATTAAATGTACGGCAACACCCTTCCAATTCAGAGTTATGCTGCATCCCCCTTCATTTCAAGCAGCTCCTTTCCGTTATACCAAATCTCTTTCCGCATAATAGCCCATCCTTCAAATTAAACCCGCAGACTTCAATTGCCAATCACTCAAATCCCAAATCATTCCAAATTCTCCTTAAGGTGCGAAGTCATCCTACCATAAATCCCATATGCAACTTCGCCACTCTCCCACTTTGGCGGGACTTACCCCTTTAATAAACTACTCGACCTTTGCTTCATACACCTGGCCTTATAGGAACTTTAGCCACCGCTTGACACCTTCCACACATCTTTCCTCATCCTTTGCGGCTCAGTTGTTGCCTTAAATAAAATCTATCTTCGTAGCACTTGGAACCACAAGTCGCTACTAACTTCAATTTTTTCTGAAGGTCATCTTTCTCGAGCAGCCAATATTAGAAATGCCGATTCAATCCTGAACCACCTTACCTCGTGATATCTAACAGTCGCTTCATCAATACTGACCCATAATATCCTGCTCCAAAGGCGAATTGTAGAAGATCGTAACACCGGAGAATTTAGTATATTCAAAAAGGACAATGACACCGCATCGTAGAAGAAAGCTCCACCACGCTAGCAGATACTGAGCCTCGATACCTCATCAACCCAACCCTAAACATTCTCAGCCCGATTGCCTTTCCCCTGCCGAGAATAAAACACCGAATCTCTAGATCATGCACTGAGCAAACCTCCTTTCAAGTCATTCACTACCTCGACACGTAGGCAAAAATCCTACCATCATAACAATACTGCGGAATAATCGTACATAAGCATCATGGAAACCTGTGCCTAGCCTCAAATCTCTCATGAGTACCGCTACTGAGCCGAAATAACAGAATATCCTTCCAAGAGGCGGCGATAATAGCTCAAATAACCCCGCAGGGAGAAACAGCTGCACCCCATTCGTAGTGCCTTTATAATTCTTCAATTCTCGATTTATAACAAGTACTTCGTGTCGCATAAGATTGAGTGGGGAGGAAACAAAGGCATAAGCCTCACAGTTGCACGATAAGGAATCAAGAAGGGAAGTACTCCTAACAGCCATGTAGCCTCTCGAAGATAAGTACAGACGTCTCCGTATCGATCTGCGAGACTCTACTAGACTTGCTCATAACTCATGAGACCTAAGGGAACCTAGTGCTCTGATACCATGTTGTCACGACCCAAAATCCACTGAGGGTGGTGGTGGCACCGGATACCGCTGTCAGGCAAGCCAACTAAAAAAACTTAATTAAATTCTTATTTTAATAATTTTGAAAACACTTCTTTTATACGATTAAAACAATACTCAATATATTCCTCCGAATGAATAATGAAATATTTAAATAACTTTTAAAATTTTTGAATAAACCCAAATACATCCCAGAACCTGCTGTCACAAGTACATGAGCAATTTCTAAGAATAAAATAAAAAGAAAACAAATAACATACAATAGCTGTCCAGAATACAATTGGACAGAAAAGTAAATAGGATCTTTGAGAGAGACTATACTAGCTGTGGGTCGCCTCGAGGAAATACAGCTCACCTAGCCTCCGTGTCAACCATGACGCTATGCTAATAAGTCACTAGCCATGCCTAAACCTGTGCAACAAAATGCACATAAGTGTAGTATGAGTACGAAAATAACGTGTACTCAATAAGTATCACATCTAACCTCGAAGAAGTAGTTACGAGATGTCGAGTTCGACACTTACTAATGGTCCAATAATGATGCCAATAATACATTAAATCGTGGATTTCTACAAACATGATTTTAATCCAATAGAAGGAAACGAGTAAACAATTAATTCGTTTATAGGAAATTTCCAAAAAAAAAAAATCTTTTTTTCATTATTTATCCAAATACTTTCAAACCATGAAGAGGCAATAATAACTTTAATAAGCTCAGGGCAACAATACCAGCATGCGCAAATTATGCCGAGGCGACGACCCAATCCAACAAAAATAAACTGTGCACTTGCCGAGGGTCGACGCCGCGCCTATAGATGCATCTATCTAATCTACTGAGGCTTTCGGCCCGTTCGAAAAATAAACACACACAAACAGACAGTCAATCAAGAAGTCAACATGGAGAAATTATCCAAAGAAAGGCCTATTCGCTTTAATAATTTAGGAAAATAAAGGTTAAACCCCTTTTAGAAATGCATTTACTAATTCGATGTGATTTAAGTAGTACAAGTTATCAATAAGATCACAAATATTCCAAGTATAGCATGCTTTTGGGCCCTAGAATACCCGGACCGAAACATAATAGTGGCTACGCACGGACTCTCGTCACCTCGTGCATACGTAGCCCCCAAAAATAGGAGCACATAGCCAATTAACTCACCTATGGGGATAATTTCCTCTTACAAGGTTAGAAAGGAGACTCACATCGCTCCGAAGATCCATAACCGGCATTCCACGCCCTTCCGAAGACTCTAATCGATGCACAACGCTCCAAAAATAGCCAATAATGATACCAATCCATTAATATATATACTTAATTATTCATTACAACCCAATTTATAATAATTCCTAAACCCGATCGAAAAGTTGACGAAAACGCACTTGGGCCCACATGCCCGAATTTCCAAAATTTTCGAAGAACAATTTACCCATAGCCTCACGAACTCAAATATAAATTTTTCTATTAATTCCATACCCAAAATCATGGTCAAAATCCAAGAATATTAATTTTCTATGTTTTCTCTCAAACCCTCAATTTCTACCAATTTACATGCTAAAATCCATACAAAATCAATATATTCAACTCAAGATAAGTGGGGTTAGCTTACCTTGTCGATGATGATGAAACACCCCACTTGAAGATCTCTAAAATCGCCCATACCAAGAGATAAATGGATTAAGTGAACCCAAACCCCGATTTTAAAACACCCTTCTGTATCCAGCAATTTCTGCACCTGCGGTCCTATAACCGCTTCTGCGGTTCCGCAGGTGCGGCCACTCAACCACATCTGCAGTGCTTCCCAGCCCCCCTTATTTCCACTTCTGCGAGTTCTCCACCGCAGGTGCAGTCCCGTATCTGTGAAAATATGACCGCATCTGCAGTCCCTTCTCTTCTAGCCCAACACGGCATCTGAGGTTGAAGTGCCACATCTACGGTCCAAAAACCACAGATGCGGTTATGATAGCAACCAACAACCTCAGCCTTCCAAAAATTCCATTTTCGATCTGTTATTTACCCGAAATCCACCCGAGGCCCCCGGGACGTCAACCAAACCTACCAACCAATCCCAAAACACGTTATGGACTTGCTCAAGGCCTCAAATCACATCAAACAACACTAAAATCATTAAATGGCCTCCAATCCAAACTTAATGAACTTTAGAATTTCAAACTTCTATTTTCAATGTTTAAACCTATCAAATCACGTCCGATTGACTTCAAATTTTGTAGACAAGTCATATTCGAGATTACGGACCTACTCCAACTTTCGGAATTGAATTTCGACCCCGATATTAAAAAGTCCACTCCCGGTCAAACTTCTCAAAAACCTTCAAATTCTATCTTTAGCTAAATGGCTCCAAAATGACCTACGTACCTCCGAATTCACTTCCGATCATGCTCTCAACTCCAAAATCACCATACAGAGCTATTCACAGACTCAGAATCCCAAACGGGCATCGATAACACTGAAATGCACTATAAGCCAAACTTATGAAATTTCTTCTAAAATGCTAACTTCCACAATAGGTGCTAAAACGCTCTCGGGTTATCCAAAACCCGAACCGGGCACATGCCCAATTCCAAAATCATCATACGAACATGCTGGAACCTTCAGATCCCGATTCTGAGGTTGTTTACTCACAAATCCAATCCTACCTATTTCTTTCAACTTTAAGCTTCCGAAATGAGAATTCTCTTTCCAAATCAACTCTGAACTTCTCGAAATTAAATTTCAACCACGTGTACAAGTCATTACACCTGAAATGAAGCTGCTCGTGGTCTTTAACTGTTGAACGACGTACTAGAGCTCAAATCGACCAGTCGGGTCGTTACACATTCACTTTTGCCCATTAAAACACGCACAGAGGTTCCCAAAATTGGAAGAGATTGAGTTAGAAGGCTTCCGGCCGAGGTCCTATTCACGGTTCTGATTTTATTGTTGTTGTCCTGTTTGTTTGCTGTCGCACTTTCAAATTCCGACGCCGATCTTCCTGTATTCGTTTCCGAACATATTAAATTGAAAGTTGCTCGCATTCAAGTTCATGTCCTTGCTCTTTCTATTATTTTATTATTATGTTTGTCAAAATATGAATCTGAGGTGCTGCTTTCTCTTAAGTTCCTATAGATGTTCTGATTTGTTTTTATCCCAACTTGAATATCGTGAGGCCGTTAAGTGCGTTTTGAGTAGTTTAAGTGATTGTTATGCTTCATTATCCTCTTTGTCTGCTCATGGATATATTAAGAATTGTTATATTAGGTTCCAATAAGTATTATGTTTGTGCTATTCAAGAAAGGTTAATCCATTATCCCTATTTTCTTAAAGCTCTCACTCATTTTCCTTCAAATCTAAGCATGTGATTAATATTTTTCTTAGAAAAACTATTTGTATATTTCTGTTGGATTTGAACATGAAAGGGATCTACTTATTTGAATTCAAAAGCAATGTAATGGAATCCCATATTTTTGATTGAACAGACTAGCTCGTTAGTCTTATTTCTTACTTAAACAATATTATACTTAGCTTATTCTTCTTTCAAGTTTGGGTCATATATTAAACTCATCTGAATTTTTCCATGTTCTATATTTGATGCGTATGACTGTATGAGGTAATAACAGTTCTATTGGAAATAGCAATACTGCAGTGTGGATCTCTCTTAGTTAAACTTTTGAAGACTACTTACATTTCTGTTAGTCATACATATTATACAAAGACCATTGAGGCTATGTCATTTTCTCCTTATCTGTAGTCTTGACTGTAGGCAGGCCTTCAGTATTAAATAAATCTTAATTATTGTTCCTGTTTGAATATCAACATGTTATATCTTCCTAAGTTTCCTTGTGTATTAATTTCTATTTTTTTCGTGTTCTGATACAATTGCTAAGTACTATTAATAATTTATGGATTGTAATGAGTGATGACAGGACCTTCACAAATAACTTTAAACTAGTTTTGAAAAATAAATAATTCATAAATACGATTAGCATGCTTTAGGCGCGCTTAATTAAATCAATCATTGTGATGATATACATGTTCGCATGACACAATTATGATTTCCAAAATAATTCAGGGTACGTGTTCGCGCGACTTTGGCCAAATAATCTTGATAGTTAATAAAGCGTGATTAATTGTGTACACGTACACGTGATATGATTCTTAACGCGCCAAACGAAATGAGTACACGTACGCGTGACTCGTTTTAAGATAAATCCATAAATGCCTTATTTTAAAAGCGGTAAAAAGTAAAATACACATAGTTTCTAAAATACATAATTAAATAATTTAACTAAGCCAGATATGATTAAAGCGACCGTGCTAGAACCACGAAACTCAGGAGTGCCTAACACCTTCTCTCGAGTTAACATAATTCCTTACCTGGTCTTCTATGTTTCGCAGGCTTAATCAGAGTCAATTTCCTTGAATTGGCATTTTTATATAAATGGTGACTTGGGACACCGTAAATATTTATTCCAAGTAGCGACTCTTTAAATCAAAATAAATTAATCCCATGTCGATTAATATTACTTAAATTGAAAAAACTCCTTTCTTTCCTATCTCCTCGGCAAAAAGGAGGTGTAACAACTTTGGCGACGACTCTACTGGGAAAGATAACCCGGAACTTCTTTTCAGGGTTTAGAATTCGAGCTTGTAATGTGATCTATACTTGGCTTTATTAATTTGATGTTATTACTGTGTTTTTGGGCCTAATGAGCTAATTGTCGCTTATTTACCCGCTTTGATATTATTTGAATTATATTAAACTGTCTTCTTACGCCTCCCTTCTGAGCCTTATGAATTTATGGTGCACACGTGCGCGTGGCCCAGAGTTCTATTAGAAGTCATACCAATTAGAACGAGGCAGGGTCAAGTAACTAGGCCGGGTAGATTTTCGTGCTCCCGGTACGTTGCCCCCACCTCGGCTCGAGCTGTCCGCTTGGGTAAGCTAGGTCTAAAACACTCCTCCTAGGATTTAAACCTAGAATAACATAGCCTCATGCCGAATCCCTAGTATGAACGTTTGTTTGCATTATGTGCATTGACTTTGGGGACTCAACACAAGAGTTGGGTCCGTCTAGGACAGATGTACCCGAGAATTGCAAGACCATCCTGATGCATGTTATGTGCTACTTGTGCATTATGTTTGATCCGGCTTGTGCATATTGACCGGTTTCTCAAAAATATATATATAAAAATTGAGGGAAAACCAGAAGGGAGAAAATAGGAGAGAAAATTTACCCAGTTTAAAAAAATCTCAGTATTCACCCCAAAAAGATTATTAAAATAAGCCTAAATTTTTCAAAAAATGTCATCCTATTCATGAAAAATATATGAACTACGCGGGGCTGATTTTTACCAGATCTGAGATATGTAGGTAAATATCATCGGTTCCAGCCCCCAATTTTAAAAAATCCAAAAAAATATTCTTCTTTAATTCCTTCTTTAGAAGTCTTTCTTCAAGATGTCAAATTCAAAAATCCAAAAATATTTCCACTTTCTTTAGAAGTCTTTCTTCCAAAAATTTTTTTAAAAAAAAAATTGAAATCCAAAAAATATTTCTTTCTTTCGAAAATTACCAAAAATGGAAATCCAAAATATTTTTCTTTCTTTTTAAAAGTCTTTCTTTCGAAAATTTTAAATAAAAAAAGAAGAGATAGAGAATTCAAGGTTCAAAAATATTTTCCTTATTAGAAGCTTTTACGAATAGATTTTTTTGTTTTAAAAAAAGAGTTAGTTTATTTATTTTATTCTTGATCTCCTGATTTATTTATTTTATTCTTGATCTTCCAAAACTACGCAAGATCTGATTCACGTCTCCACATGATATGTAGGCAACCCACATCAGTTTCGATCGAATCATTTTGAAAAAAAAAAGTGGAAAAAAGTGGTTAAAAAAATAAAACAAAAGAATAAAAAATATAAAGAGAGTGTTTATTCTAACATTCTTGTTGTTTTGAAATAAAAGCTAGTTAAAGGTGTTCGGTTTGTTGGTTTGCAATGGCGAGCCACGCAAACAATCCAAAATTCCTCGGAAGTAAAAGCATCTTCTCAACAAATGGAAGAAACACCACTGTTGTTGATCTAAGGTCACGGAAAGGCAAATAGGCAAGTTGACTGTGGAAAATAAAAAAATAAAGGCAAATGTGAGATTGACTTTACCAGATTTGTGCAATAGGACATTGCCTATTCGGGATGATTTGATGATGGGGAATTTGATCCAGCATTGAAAGCTATAGTAGCCATTGCCACGGCAGAAGAGAAACAAAAAACGGGCGCCAACCTAGAAACTTTTCCTATCAGATGGGAGTCTCGGTAGCCGGTCTTGCTATCTTTTCTACCTTTTGAGTTATTTCAGCGTGTCATCCGAATGTTTTTATCTTACCGTCTTACATTCTGATGTAAACCCTTCTATTTTTTTTTAAATATTCAAATAAATGAAATCAATATTTCATCATCCATGAATGTCTCTTTTCTTAATCTTTTCACCTTTTTTATTCTCTTTTCAGTTCTATAAATGTTGATTTTAATAACATGACATGCTTGCGGACTTCATGCCCAAATCCTAAAACGCTGTCAGATTTTGAAATAATGAACCAAGAATCATAATGTGTTGAAGATAAAGCTTGTAAGAAAATAAACAAAGAATTGAAACAAAAATGAGATTCCCTCTCTTCGGATCATTATTGAAGTCGGGATCGCTGATGAAGATTGAGTCAAGACCCGATTGAAATATTGTCTTTGATTGATGGAAAGTGATTGGCCGGAGCTACCATGAGCAGTTGTACAACAAAGAATGGCCCATGCTTACAACAAAAAGTACTTCCCAAGAAATTTGAAGTGGGACAACTCGTACTAAGACATATTCTCCCGTACCATGAAGAAGCTAAGGAAAAATTTACTCAAAATTGCAAAGGTCCATATATTGTAACAAGACTATTTGCAAATGGAGCGTTATATTTGGGAGACATCAAAGAAAATGTCCTTGAGACAACAGTCAATGCAGATATAGTCTAAAGGTAATATGTTGGACTCACTACTTGGTGTTAACATTCTCTGATTGGGATGACGAAGGCTTTCTTTCTCGCTACCCAAACACCATTAACCCTTTTGCAAACCCTTTGAGCCGGTTCCCTCTCTTTGATTACCCTCTTTAGAATCTGGAAGTTATTATTAAAAAATGACAAAGAAAAGAAAGAAAGAAAAAACAAAAAAAAACAAAAAAAGAAAAAAAGGAGAAAAGAAAAAAAAAGCAAAAGAAAACGAAAATGAAAACAAAAGAAAATAGAAAAACAAAAGAAAATAAAAAACAAAGTTACCTAAACTACGTTCGACTTTATTCCAAAAGGATACGTAGGCAGCCTCTCTCTGAGTTTCAGTCACACCAAAATAAAAATTCAAATTCCACAAAAAGTAAAAGTGGGGTAGATATTATAATGTTTCGGTAATGGTTTTGCCTGAAAGGTTCCAAAAGTTGTAATTCAGTCCAAATTCTTTTTACCCAAATTATTTTCAAGTTCTTCCGATCAATCAACAAGAATGTTTAAAGAATTATAGGATACAATCGTTTTGATCCGGTACAATCAAAATGAGAGAAATAAAATGAGAGAGACTTATTGGTGAAAACCCTCCCGGGCACCGTAAGGCAATGGTAAGTAGAGAAATCGAAATGAGAGAGTCTTGTTACTGAAAACTTACAAAGATCACTACAAGGTAACAGTGAGAAAAGAAACGAGAGAGATCAGCTAGTGAAAAGCCGCAAAGGGCAATGTTGATCGAAAAGAGGATCCACACAGCTATAGCATCAACACAATTATGATCAAGGTTTTCCGCTTTCAAGTCATAAATTATGATGAGTTTTTGAGAATCGAACGGTTTATAAAGATCAGACATCCAGTCCAAAAGGCATGTCATGTTCATTGAAGTCTGCATGTACTCCCATATAAGTCCGTATTTCTGTTCCCTGAAAGGGACACCTCTTGTTCTAAACTCATTTTTTATTGCATTGTTTGTTTGTTTTTTTTTCTTTGAATCTATTTTGGTCTAACTTTGTTCCAAAAATAAGGCAAAGAAAAGATGGCAAGATCGATTTACAGTGTTCTCATTTGAAGCGGGTTGATATATTCAAAAGGCGCCCAGCCTCGACAAAGGCATCAAGTCGACCCCGACTATCCATGATTGGCCAATGCTTTGAAATGAATTTTTTTGAAAGAAGTCAAAAATGAAATGCCTACAAAGGCAAAATAAAGTTGAAAAAAGGTTAAGTACCATCATGGCAAAGTTTAGAAAAGCTAAAGGTTCTCCAGGGTCAGAAATACAGTTGGTATACAGTAAATACTCAGTTGCAATTTAAATAATTAAAAAAGAAGAGCCGAGATCAAGAGATTGAAATAATCAAGGCTATTAACCGACCTCCATTTTAAAACTAACAAATCTTTCTTTGTTCAGAACAGGAACAAAACAATTTTAAGAAATAGTTTGTGAAAACACGAATACCACCAAGTGAAGTTCTCAAATCCTTGATTTTTTCCAATATACATGTAAACATGCTATTTTTAGTTTCATTATAGGGAAGCAACACCCTATCTTCAACACAGGGTACTACATCCCATGGTTGCATTTTTATTGCCAACATAGGATACAACATTCCCTAGTAGCATCTCAGAGGGCCTCGAGCCTTATTTTATTGCCAACATAGGGTACGACATTCCCTAGTAGCATTTCCGAGTGCCACGAGACTCACCTTATTGCCAACACAGGGTACTACATCCCCTGGCTGCATCACTTATTGCCAACATAGGGTACGACATTCCCTAGTCGCATCTTAGAGTTCCACGAGCCTTGTCTTATTGCCAACACAGGGTACTACATCCCCTGGCTTCATTATTTTCTGCCAACATAGGGTATGACATCCCCTTGTTGCATTTTAGGGTGCCACGAGCCTCATCTTATTGCCAACACAGGGTTCTACATCCCCTGGTTGCACTTCTTGTTGCAAATATAGGGTACAACATTCCCTAGTAGCATCCTAGAGTTCCAAGAGCCTCATATTATTGCCAACACAGGGTACTACATCCCCTGGCTGCATTACGTATTGTCAACATAGGGTATGACATTCCCTGGTAGCATTTCAGAGCGCCACGAGCCTCATATTATTGCCAACATAGGGTCCTACATTCCCTAGTAGCATCTTAGAATGCTGCAAGCCTTATTTTATTGCCAATACAGGGTCGTACATCCCCTTGTTGTATTTGTCATTGCTAACATAGGGTACGACATTACCTAGTAGCATTTTCGAGTGCCACGAGCCTCATCTTATTGCCAACACAGGTTACTAAATCCACTGGCTGCATCACTTATTGCCAACATAGGGTACGACATTCCCTAGTGGCATTTCAGAGCGCCACGAGCCTCATTGTATTTCAAACATAGGGTAGGACATTCCCTAGTAGCATCCCGAGTGCCACGAGCCTTACCTTATTGTTAACACAGGGTACTACATCCCCTGGCTGCATTACTTTCAGCCAACATAGGGTACGTCATTCCCTAGTCGCATCCCGAGTGCCACGAGCCTCACCTTATTTCCAACACAGGGCACTACATACCCTGGCTGCATTACTTTTTGCCAACATAGGGTACGACATTCCCTAGTAGCATTTTCGAGTGCCACGAACCTCACCTTATTGCCAACATAGGGTACTACATCCCCTGGTTGCACTTCTTGTTGCAAACATAGGGTACACCATTCCCTAGTAGCATCTCAGAGTGCCACGAGCCTCATCTTATTGCCGACATATGGTACTACATCCCTTGGTCGCATTATTTTCTACCTCCATAGGATACGACATCCCCTAGTAGAATCTCAGAGTGCCACGAGCCTTATCTTATCATCAACACAAGGTACTACATCCCCAGATTACCTTCCTTCTTGTTAACACAGGGTACGCCATCCCCTATTATTTAAAAAATGCATGTTTTTTTTATTCTTTATTCTGCAATAGAAAAGATAGTTTCATGTGTTTTCAATAACTCACAAAAACTTTTTAGTGCAAATTGGGGCAGAAAATTGTTTTTTGTTTTGTTTGTTTGTGTTGTCTTATAGGTTTTTCTGCAAAGTACGGATTTGATATGGAAAAATAAGATTTGAGTTCTTTCTAGAGAAAATGGAACGTTTAATCTTAATACCAGCCGCAACCAGCTTTGGCGTAATGCATGCAGAGACATATGGTCAAGATCTTTCTTCACATCATCTGATCAAGAAACAAGTATGCGAGAATATTTCATAGTCTTTGCACCGAGAGTATCAAGTTTCAGTCTAAAGTCAATGGAAGAAGCAAGTCAAGAATCAAGACAAGACTCTAGATAGCATTTAGATAGGGATTTTGTAACTCTTAGATTTCAAGAGTATGATTTTCTTTTCATTTTGATGTAATAGTAGGAACTTCAGATCGGAACCTCGACGGAACTTCACACGACTTTTCATCTAAGCATTCTCCATAACTCTTTTTCTACTTGAACTACACGTGACCTGATTCCCTTATAACTCGGGATATGTAGGCTGCCAAAAATCAAGGCTCGGCCACATCCTCTGCTTTTCTCTACTTTTCCCTTTTAAATAATAATGAGGCCAAAAATTAGTCACCTTGTTCATTTTCTTTGCCTGAAAACTCTTCATGTTTCCAAGAAAAGAGGGGCATGCTGTGAACACCTAATTTTTTACCACACCCAAATTCTATATTATTTTAGTGCAAATATTTCTTTTTAGGTCTAATGTTGATATTTTAAACTTTTATCATTCTTGTAATAGGTTTATTATAAACAAAAAACTACAAAAAATATTCACATACTTATAGTACAAATTTTATTTCTATTTGTAAAGAGAAGAAGAAAATTAACAAAAAAAAATATATTTGATTTTCATTTAATTAGAATTTTAATAAGTAATTTATGGTATCTTTTTTAGTATTATTTAAAGTACATGTGAATATTTTATTTTTTTTATATTGCAAGAAATCGTTGCTTAATCTTCTTACCTCTATATTTAATTTATCTTCTAAAAAAAAAATAAAGTGAAGTTAACGTCAAAGGATACAAAAATCATAATTTTAAGTTAGTTAACTTCCACAGTTTTATAAAACTCCCCACTTTTCTGCAGCATCCATCACGTTCTTTCCCCTCAAAACCCCCACGTTCCCCGCTTAGAATTTGAGTAACAAGATAATAGAACAA